>JAVJIF010003638.1:0-282480 GCA_038442645.1 Agave tequilana | reverse complement strand
GACGGTGAGACAGAGAGTGGAGAGAGACGGGCGAACGATGGCGGGCAGGCGGGCGACGATGGCGGGCAGGTGGGCCCTAATTTCAGATAGGGTAAGTTTTCTTTTTTTTTTTCCCCCCTTTTTTCCTTTTTATACTCGGACTCGGGGCCGACTCGATCGACTCGGCTGAGTCACCTTGAGTCACAACAGGACTCGATCGAGTCGAGACCGAGTCGGTCCCGAGTCAATAAAAAATCGAAACCCTAGGCGTCTCGGTCTCGTCGTAGCGTCCGCCGAGTCGAAGACAACTCAGCCGAGTCATCTCCGACTCGGCCCATACTTCGAACCCTGATGAGAAGTGCTCTGAGTGCCTATTATTGTGTGTTAATTGTAATTCCAGGTGGGGCACACTTGGAAATGTAGGATTAAAAATGGATTCTTAAAAATGAATGTCATAATGATTTCTCCACAAGTTGGGGCCCACCTTGATTCCTATGTGGCTTCGCCCTTGATCGTATATGCAGTCACCCTACAACCACCAGCAGACACACACGCCACCCACCCATCCTAACCCCCCCCCCCCCCCCCCCCCCCCACCAAAACCACACACACACGCACACACAGAGTACCACCACCACACACCAAAAAAAAGCCCTCTTCTCTTCTTTCTCATTGAGATCCTGTTCCACTACTGCTTACAAACATTCAGTTTTTTACGTTAATGATATTACCATTTCCAACTTAAATTAATATGTTAGTTTGGTTTGTTACCTCTGTTGCAGGTTGTTAGAGACAAGAGGACTGGAAAAACCAGGGGTTACGGATTTGTCAGTTTTGCAAACCCTTCAGATCTGGCAGCAGCCTTGAAAGAAATGAATGGTATTTTTTGTGCAAATGCATTTGCATTACAATGTTAAGACTAACACTCATTTTACACACAAACATTTTCCATATTATACTTTAACATCATAAGAAATTGCCATATTATACTTTCACATTTTTATCTAAGTTTACTTCCTGGCGCAACTATTCCAGGTAAATATGTTGGAAATCGGCCAATCAAATTACGTAAGAGTAACTGGAAAGACAGAACAGATGTAGAGGCTATGGAAAGGCAGAAGGTTTGCATTCATTATCACCGAAATACTCAATTTGGTTGATATATCTCACAGGATGTTTGTGCTTATTCTCCCTTGGTCATTTTAGAACCATGCTCAGAAGAAACCAAAACTGGCAAAGAGAGGTATCCTGCACAAGTGAAAATTTCCTGATTCTTAGCAATTGATGCATAAGTGTAAGTATCTTCTCTATCCATCTAGAATGTGAATGCCCTCAGTCCTGTTATTTGTGATTGGTCGTGATTTGTGCATCACTATCACCTTTCTGAAATTGTAATATATGCTACGGACATGAGGGCTAGAAACAGAACATATGACAATCACTGAGAAACACAGCTCACATCTGGAGCATGTGTCTAAGTTTAATAGAGGAACAAATTATACCATATGGATATGATTAGCCTAATAAGGTGAGTCGTTGGATCAACCTCAAAAAGATTGTTTTGATTCCAAACAACCAGTGAACAACCTAGATGATTTGCTTGTAATGCTGAGTAGAGTCTTAACCAAAATTTATTTAAAAAAAAAAAAATCTAAGAGAGAGAGAGAATCCAAATCACCTGCCAAGATTTTGCTTCAATAAGTCAAATTATTCGGCAAACATTAAATCATTTAGCAATTTGTTTTTCTTTGTAGTTTGAATCTTCAGACCACAATGAATTAGCCTTTTTGGTATAAGCTACATATATACACATCTAAACCATAGATATATATCCAAACCTTTTTGGTATAGGCTATAGATGGCAATTGTAAGCGAGAGATATCTCTTGTAAATTACTTATCATGTCTGAAATTTGGGTACTCGCCGGTTTGTATGTGGTGCTACATGATAGAACAGCTCTTTCGTCAAGCTATTGGGTGTTAACTTTCCCTTTTCCAGACGTGTAGAGAAGTGCCATAGGTTATTACCGCCAGAATGACCTATTTTAAGTTGAATCTTCATATAGTGATTGTTATTCATTGCTTAATCTTGTTTTATTTCAGGACTGAGTATTTGGTAGCTGAGCAGTCTCACATGCTTGATCAAGCTAATTTTCATACCGACAGAGCTCCGAGATGGAAACACATTCTTCAAACTATAGTTTTCAGCAGCAATTAACTTTTCGGCACCAACCAAGCAATTATATTGTTGGTTTCTATTATTTGATCTTTGAAGTTTTCGGATATTCAAACAGTTGTTGCTAAGAGGTTCTGAGTCTTCTGTCTTGTGAAAACTGTTGGAGATTGATATCTCTGTACCATTATAAAGAATTCTATACTCTCTCTGTACACCAATTATTTTGTTATTTTACATTTTGCAAATGGCAATTGTCATCAGGAAATTAACCTCTTCACCCATGCTCTGTTATCTCTGAAGATTTAGGAACTATAGATAAATGAAAATGCCTGACGATGGTGATTATGTATGGTGGCTGTATTTTTTCCCCTTTATGTTCTAATGTATGGCTTTATGATATGTATTGACTTTATTGTCAGATATCCCAAAAACAAATATGGAACAATTCTATTGATATCTGATGCAAATCGATCAATGCTCGTTATGTTTAGTGCAGAACAAATACGTTCTTGTTATGTTAAGTCGTTCACAGAACATATCTTAGGATTTGTTAGCAGAACAAATCCAAACCCAAAGCTAGTTTAAGTTGAAAGGGTTTTTTCATTTATTTTCATGTTTACTTATTGAGAAAACATACAAGGTATTAATGTCTGCAACATAGAGATGTAAACAAATACAAGTATCCCATTTTTCTTTGTAAATCATTTACCATACTCAGTGATATATGGGTAAGTGTCAGGATTCGATCTGGCTACTCACCAGTCTTCATCAAACATGAACATCAATTTCAATATGCAAAATATCAATATTCACTCTAAATAACACAACACAAATACAACATTACTTGCATCCACTCCCCAACAACTTTAGAACACAACATAGACAATCCATAACCGATCAACACATTAATTTTCTTGTTTCTCACATCTAATAATGAGTGTTCATAGCAACATCTGTGGAAAAAACCTAAACGATAAAAAAAAAAAGCAGAAGAGGAAAAGAATATTTGGGCTTTAAGGTATAAGAATCACGTAACATTTAGAAATTAAATATAATCTAACAAACAACTTTAATCTGAGAAGACAGAGAGATAAAGCGAGGGGGTAAAAAATGGAGCTTGCGCGCTTAGTTGCAGAACAAAAGAAAATGCAGCATTGGCGGCATTCAAGCAAAAACCAGTTTAAGCTGAATCCTTGAGGCTATCATCTACAAGCCACATCTTTTTCTGAATCACAAGCACCGTATCGCCATCTTGTGGGTCAGAGTTGGGCTCAGCATCCACCTGCGCCACTGACTCCCAGTGCAGTGCTTTCAAGTGCTTCTTGATGAACTCTATTGCCACCCGTGTGTCACGGACAATTACAAAACCGGTAGGCCTGAGAATTCGGTCCATCTCAATGAGCAGGTCTTCGCTACTGCATCCTTTCCTCTCAATGCCAGAGAAAACCGTCCACGCATGGAGGAGATCATAAGTTCGAGGGTATGTGGAGTATGCCTCACACCTGCCATCAGTTACCCAATAGTTTAAGAAAATATATACACAAGGGGGCTCATGATTACAGAATCTTGCTAAAATGAACAATAAAACGCTAAAAGAAATTTTTAGCTTGACAAGAAATAAAAGGGGAATTATCAATCAGAAATCTGGTTTCTCATATTTAAAAAGTTAATATCGTAGATTTATGTAAATGTAAAAGTTTGGGAAAAAGTAATCCTTTCTCATGGAAGTTGAAGCTCTTGAATTACGTAAATAGAATAACTTATCGGTAAAAAACAATAAAGGTTATCTAACAAGAAACCATATCGTTCGACCATTGGGATAATAAATAGTAATAAATAATTGGCTTAGGCAAGATGAACACAGAAACTTGTGCCTGAATGTCCATAATCTGGTCATTTAACGGAATGTTGATTATTGGAAAAGCTGTTTGAATCCAGTAGCAGGTTGTAGTTATTTGTATTTCAGAAAAATTCTTGAAGGTATCATTCAAGCCACAGACAGACAAAATTTAGTTAAATGAAATTACATATCGCTCCTGTAATCTGACGTGGACTAACAGTCAAAGGAAATATATGTGTTCTTCTCGAACAATTAGACTGGTTATTAGGGAGACATCCGCTGGAGGGAAACAGAAATGTACACTAAAGACAGGTGAAACAATATCAACTTTAGCAGACATAAATTCCATGATAGAAGCTTACCAGTCGTGCACACTGCCAATTAGGCCCCTGTCATAGATTAACTTGAGGGTGTTTGGTCCATCTTCTGGCACCACATTCATTACCCATACATCCTTGTCTCTGAGAGCCGCTGCAAATGATCCCAGGTTTGCCCTCATGTCCATAATGTTCCTTATAGTGTTTGGTCTTATCTTGGGGCTCAGTAGCTTCCAATAACTCTCAACTCTTTGCTGCCATGTTTCCTGCAACATACAAGGTATTTATCAGATCCAGATTCCTGTTGCATCAATGATCACTTTTGTTTAAGCATATTGATATTTCTGAATGGACATACTTGAAATTAAAGCACATTGAAAGAGAAATTGTACATTACCATGTCCTTTTCAAACATCTCAGTTGTATAATCAAGATCAGCCAATCGAGGAGGAGGGGAAGTTAGCCGAGCTGGCCATGGCGCCAATCCACTGCCCTGATCTCGATGGTTCTCTGAAAAACATGAGCTTTTCCTTGATTAACAAAATTTCAGCTTTGGAAGACAAGCATACATAGATAAACACTCTAGCATACTACATTGGACCACAAATGATGTTGGAGGATCTGCTTTCAGTATGGAAAAATTCAACATCCATTATAGAGTTTTACACGTAGGTCTTAATATCAACACATGAGATTTCTTCTATATAGAAAATAAAGTCTGGCTTCAGCATATTAAATATGTCCAGCACTTGGAAGGAACACCTCTCACAGATTAAAGTTCCAAATACAATTGGAGAAGACTTCTATATTGATATTGAGTGGTGGTCCGGCAATGTATTATCAAGCTAACTTAACGCTCAACAATCCCCCTCGCACAGGCCTTCTGGCCACGTGGACACAGGCCTCCAGCTGAACTTTAGTTGGAAAGACAGGATAAATTGGGAGAAAAAGTATATGTTTAATCTAACAGCAATGGTGTTAGCTCAGGATATCTTGAAACCTAGTGTTATTGATACGATCTAGAAAATCACTTTACCCGAAAAGTAAGTTGTTAGATTGTGGGCTAATAATGCATTAACAATTAAACTTGACAACACATACAGAGCAGCCCATACAATCTGGTGACTGTAAATATTAACCTTCCATTTTGTGGAAGATTTAAAGTTTCCTGTTCAGCAATATGGTTAGACAATGAGAAAAAAGTGAGAAACTATCAACTTAAAGGAAATAAGAGAGAGATTATAGATTGAGGTAGACAAGCTGAGGTGGCTTTTAATAATATTATGATCCTGATCCTGACTATTAATGTTAATATGAGTGTATTTCATAGTTTCCTTTTAATAGACTTGGTTGAGCATTTGACAGAAATTGAAGTTGGTTTTGGTCCACTCTTTCTATGAGGTGATCTTTTCATAGAGAACCTACATCACTGAAAGAAGGGTGGGTAGATTTCCTGCACAACAATCATGATCATGGAAAATATCAAATACAATCCAGGATTTTTATGTAAGATATCAAATATAAGAATACTACCAATCAATATCAGATAATTTGAATGATAAAGCATGTTTTTTGTATTTTTTTGGGTTTTGTTGAAAAGATAAAAGAGTAGCAGAGGGATAGAGTACTCACGTTCCGAGTAAGGAGTAATACATGCTTTCATCGGAACACCCCATACTGCATCCGGATCTTCATCACTTCTGCACAATGGGGGCTGAGTACCAGGCTCTCTGTTATGGTAACAATCATTGGTCAAAGGTTTGACCCAAATAACAGTTTGATTTCTTTTGGCTGCAATTTTCCAGCACATTCGTTCAACAAGGGCACTCATCTCCCTCCAAATCCTAAGATCTTCTTCATCTTGGGCATATGCTTCAGGAGATGAATAAGCAAAGTAGCCTCCTGGCCTGAGCAATCTATCTAACTCGAGCAGAAGAATTCCATCCCTTTGAAGCCAATCAATTCTACAACGAGAACAATGAGCAAGTTCAAAGGATCTACTCGGGTAAGGAAGCCTAAGAGTCCCTAAGACACCCAGATAAGCAGGGATTCCTCTCTCCAATGCAAACTGAATCTGGTTCTGATGAACATCATTGGGCGCCAACGACATCGCTATAATATCAGATGAAAGGAGGTATCCTCCAAAGCTTGCAACTCCACACCCGACATCAAGAACCGTCCGGAGCCTTCCCTCATTGTTTAAATTATTTTCTGAGAAGTTCAGCATCTGTCAATCCAAAAAGAGAAGAATGATCTCATTCAGCAGTAAATCCACTTCAAAACTGGAAAGGAAATGAGCAAAAGCTAAGAAATAATGAATAATAACACCAGCAAACAAAAAGTGATTAGTGTTTCATTAAACTTGGAGATGGAAATGACGGCCGATGAATACACAACTTTCTAAATTCAGGTTGCCTTGTGTAGTATTGTTACTGAACCAAACTTACATTTGCAAGTGAAGCTATGTACTTGTCAGCTCCATAGTGAAAATGGGTTCCACCCCCAGGAAATTCAATCTTGTCACCTTTTACAACCATCCAGTTCTGGTCAGACTTCTCATGTGCAAGGTGAGTGTGTGGTATGTTGGCTTGCCACACTTCATCTCGGCTTTTTGGCCACTTGATTGGAACCTGCAGAACAAAACTAGAACATTCAACAAAAGAAAGAATCAAAGACATGACAAGGGATGTTATAAAAGAAAATCCCCTATCTGACCTTGTAACCAGATGGTGGAGGGATCAAGCAATTGTAGCGTCTCTCAGGCGGAGGGCAGTGTCTCTCATAGTGCTCCATCAAAGACAAATCTAGCTTCAAGCGCAATTGATAAATCAGATGCCTGTCGAGGCATGGAATCAACTCCGAGTGACGATCATCACAGACCTTCATGGGGAGAAATAGGGATGACTAATTAAGGTACTGAATTTACCAAAAACCACTAACAAATCAGCTAGTTCAAATGAATACTCACCGGAATGCTCTTGAGCACGATGTCATCTCCCTCTTCAACAAATATGGATTCGTTAGATTGGGTGACCTCTCCATCATCATCGCTACTAAAACCAAGAGATCTAGAGAATCTACTACCGTACTCTAAGGCAGAACTAGGACGCTCCCCTCGAGGGTCAAAGAAAGAGCCATAGTATAAAAATAGAAAAACTATAAAGAGAACACCGGCACAAATCCATGGTACCAAGTTCTTCCTTTGGCCTCCATCTGCTCTCCCCCTCATTGTAGAAACCAACGAATTCTAAGAGACTTTTCAGTACAGCCACATCCAAAAAATCCTATAGTATGAACTCCAAACGATAAAATAAAATAAAACCCTTTGCCGGTGATCTGACTATAATAAAATATCTACTGCCTTTCTCTCCTAGATTCAATTCAAGATCCACAGTCAGGCAAAAAAGAATAACCCAAGATCTGATTAAATCTAAAAGAAAGCACCCCCTATTAAGCAATTTCCTGCAGTTAAACAATAAAACCCATGAACATCAGTCATTTAACTGCCTTAATCATACACATACGAGGAATAATATGAGCTCAAATCAGACACCAGTCTCTCGTACAAACAACATAATAAACATACCTCTTGAAGAAAGAAAACCAAGCAAAAGATCAAAGATATTGGTGAATCAAACTTGAATAGAGCTATAAAAAGATAACTGACGAATTAAACCCAGATAAAATCTACAAAATCTATATACCTCAAACTCTCAAATTGAAATGCCCATGAATTAAATAACTCAAATTATCATGAAATTTGAAGAGAATGTCAGAGAATTACATTAAACCCACCACCCATTTGTATATTGGCACCCAAAATACGAATTTTCCGGTAATAGCAAGCAACCAATATATGGGGACATATGGTACCATTCAACAAAAAATTACTGCTAACTGCCTTAAACCATAAGCAATGAATTCACTACCTAAAAGCGAGAAAATTGTAAACAAGAGGAATCAGCGTCGGTGGCAATTCAAAGTTCTCTTTCTTATATTTTAATCCAAATCTCTAAATGACTGGCATGATAAACATCAAACCCAATCGAAACTGGAAACATTCAGCCCAAGCTAGATGAAACAGAATCAAAGATGGGAGCCAAAAACTATTGAAAACGGCCAAAAATGAGATTTTTGATTGGATTGGAGGTTGAGAAACTTACTTTTGAGAGATGGGTCGGATCTGGATTGGATCTGTAGCCAAGAGAGAGCCTTGAGATTTAAATACACCAAAAAAAAAAATAGAAAACAATAAATAATATGAAAATGAGAGGAAAGAGAAGGAGAGGAAACGAAAGCAGAGAACAGCGGGGAGTGAGCGAGGTTGAAAGCAGATCCAAAGAGAGTTTTTAAGAGAGAGAGAGAGAGAGAGTCTTTTTTTTTTTTTTTTAATTATGTGAAAATCTAATTATAAAAGAGATTGGTCATGGAAGCGGTTATTTCCACCCCAAAAACTGTTGAAAGCACCCCCCACTTAAAACTTCAAATTTTGAATTATATTTTTATCCAAATATAATTTGACTGAAATATCCTTAAATATTTTATTAAATAAAAATAATTAAAATTGATGAAAGCACTCCATTCTTATGAAGGCATCCCTCACTATAAGGCATCATCTCATCTTCATCTTCTTCCTTCTTCACTTCTCTCCAATTTGAAATCCTAAAAAAAATTTACCTGCTCACGCTTAATCTACATTTCGTCGTGTGTGTTAATGGAGAAGCAACTAACAACTACGTAGCTTGCCAACACCGAGAAGAGTAGTTTTAGGGTTAGTTTTAATGGAGTAAAATTTTTCCATTCTTTTTTAAATGAGTTACGCTCGTGTTAGGCCCACGTCGGCCAAACGTTTAATCAATGTCCGGTGGAACCAACCAAACATAAAATAATTGTTCGGTTGGTTCCAGCCGAACAATTATTTTATGTTCGGTTGGGTGCAACCGAATAGTGAATAACAAGAAGTCTAGTTAGATCACTGTTCGGTTGTGAGTAACCGAACGTATATACTTTGTTCGGCCGCTCCCTGCCGAACATTAAAGAACTGTTCGATCAGATACGACCGAACATAGTAATATATGTTCTGCTGTGTCCAACCGAACAGAAGATTTTGCTATGTTTTTTCTCCTATCGAACTGTATCTGAGTTAATCATGTGTTTCTCGTGTGAATCATTTGCAGGAACAAACTTTTTCCCGATATAGCAATGTTGGTACTGAACTTGCAAGAGTAAATTACGGTGACGACTTCATCACCTATGAAAATTTTGAAAGTCGAGATACATTGATAAAATTGGCTCGAAAAGTTGCAATGGCACAAGGATTTTTCTTCGTTGTGAAGAAACCTGACGTCTCTAGAATGCGAACAGATGGAAGGGTACTCCTAAGTTGTGATAGAGAGGGAATTTATAGAAATAGAAATGCGAAGATTTCAGACAAAGAGAGGGCAAGGAGTACAGGAAGTAAGAAATGCGGTTGTCCGTTCTGACTGAAGGGTAAGGAGTTGTCCAATACAACTGGATGGGCTCTTATGGTTGTGTCTGTGTTCATAATCACCATCCGGCTGGAAATTTGGAAGGACATTCCTTTGCCTGTAGACTTTCAGAAGAAGAAGAGAAATTAGTTGTAGATTTGTCGAAGACTCTTGTTCAGCCAAGAGACATTTTGAATACATTGAAACAAAGAAACAGTTTCAATGTTAGCACATTGAGAATAATATATAATTCAAGGCATAAGTTAAAAGTCGTAGAATCCACAGGAAGGTCATAAATGCAGCAATTACTGAAGAAACTTTCCGACCACTCATATATTGAGATTCCCAGGTGCTGTCCCTATACAGACACTGTGAAAAATATACTTTAGGCTCACTCAGCTAGCATTGATTTGTTGCATGCATTTCCCCAGGTCCTGAGAATGTCTATGTTCGGCCGGACAGTGCCGAACAGAATGTCTTTGTTCAGCTACTCACCGCCGAACAGGACATATAACTGATACTAACTGATACAAATTTAAAGAAAGTTCGCTAAAAATGCATACAAATATTCATACATAACAAATAGGAAGTTTTTAACAAACAAATCCCTAGATACAACTGAGTCCGCTGTTCAAATATTCAAACATTCACAAAATTTTTAGCAACAAAAATCTTAACATACAACTCAGAATCTAGTCATGTCTGAATTTACTCCTGCACTCTCTCCATTGTGGCTCCCGTTAGCTAGTCTCACCACCGTCAAGTGCATCAACTGTTGAACGCAATGTCTGGTATAGGGTCGACACAGTATGTTGTCCAATGGCCCCAGTTTGAGAACGGGTTCAGCAATCATCCTGGCACGAGCGATTCGCTATAGTGAAAATATACAACATGTTACTAAACCCTACAAACATATACAATATGTTACAAGGATTTGTTATAAAATAATATATTACCTGTGTAAGTACAATAGCATCGACATCCTCAATAAGTGGATGCCCAGGAGCCAAAGATCTATTAGATAGATTTTGTATCATGGGATGAGATACCAGTCGAAACTACTCCATATATCTGTCAACAGTGTCCCATCGATACCTCACTTCCACATTTCTTTCCGCACGCGATAGTGTATGTGATTGTCACTTGTCTCAGAAACTATCGCTCCATGTGTAGGTCACGTGGTATTTATTTGCAGTCGACCCTCTTCTGACCTTCTCCGAATTAAGTGGCGAGGGTGGGATAATTTGGATCCTACCAAACTGTCTAAGAACCCTTTCTGGATGATAGGGCTCGAGAAGTTTGATGCACTTTAGATATCTACCAAAAAAAATCGGTTGTAGTGGATGCCGATCTCTGAAATCCTTATAAGGATTCCATATCACCTACACATGAAAACAAGAATCATAAATATAACCCATCCCACAAAAATTAAGACTACTAAGTAGGACAATATCTTACCTCATCTGCCTGCAAACAATCAAGTGACTCACGTATTGCTTGCAGGTTTTCCAATGAATCGCCGGTCCAATGAAGTACTCACGCCATACCCACATGCAAGCTCGTGGAAGATCATTTGTATAAGACATGCTATGAGGGGGCACAAGGTGGAAAAGTGCTCATAGATCCATGCTTGTTCATCAAATCACGGTATATATAATATTTAGATGTTCATTTGAAAAGTATTCATATAAACTATTTAATAATACCTCAAAAGAGGCAGATATCCAGCAATCTGTTTAACTCTATCTCTCGAAGCATACCCTAGTTGTATGTACAGGTATGCTAATGCAGTTGCTCCCCAGGCATATGATGAGACCTAACCGAGATCCTCAAATAACTTTAGGTACTCGGTGGAAACTCTCATCCCGCTCTTGTCACTGAAGAGTGCAGCCGACCAAATACAACAAATAAGTTCTAGCGGTGCGCTCAATATGTCTGCTTGATGCGTCATCCGTGACATTGCAAAACTTGAAACAGAGCTACTCCAATCGAACTGAGTTACCCCGGACAAAACCTAACTCGTCTCTTGCTTCTCCAGATGACACACCAAGTAAACTAACGATTAGTTCTCCAGAATCAGTTATTCTCTGCGACAAGCTCACAGAACGATCCATCACCGGTATATCCACAAGTGTAGGAACATCATCAAGTATGATAGTCATTTCACCGAACGACAAATGAAAAGTATTCGTCTCCGGCTGCTACCGTTCCACGAATGCAGAGATAACAACCCTATTTGCCCTTCGGTAGGAACTACTTGTCAAAGCTTGCATTCCGTATTGATAAATATACAGAGTAAAAGGAGTACTATCAATGAATATCCAATCACTCAATTTTGCGGTATGAGAAATGCACTTTAGCGGTTCTTTCTCCTGAAAAATTTGTTAGTACGCTGTTGTCAAACAGATTTCAACATATGTTTGAGTTTACTATATTTAAATTAAATACTTACTTCGCCTATTCAGATGTCTGCCGCTATATGAGTTTTGAAACTACGCAGTAATGTGATATCGGTCGGACCACTAGGAAATGGCGCAGTCAATTCTTCTGACCCCTCACCCTCACCATCACTATCACTCTCCTCTATTTCGGGATCATCCTCTGTCTCAAGAATGCTAGAGGAGGCCTCTTCTCGTCTATGGCGTCTTGCCGAAGCAGTGGGACGTACTTTGGAAGGGCCTGCAGTATCAATGCTTGCAATGGAACAGAAATTTAGTCAAAAAAATATTTCAATTGCCAATAACATATACTGTTCGACTGGTCTCGACCGAACAGTTTATTTACTGTTCGGTTGAGGTCAGCCGAACAGTCAATAGATTGTTCGATCGAATAGCACCGAACAGTGAAGATTTGTTCGGTAGAACAGTACCGAACAGATGTTCATTGTTCGGTGTCGTGCAACCTAACAGTGTATAATCTTTACGGTTACGATCGACCGAATACTGTCAGAACCCATCGAAATAAATTCATTATTTTCAGAAATTCTCTATATAAACTTGAAACTTTTGACATTTAACTTACAATAACCTTATAATATAACTATATAACTGATTTCTAACTTACTAATTTGAATAATTCAACTCGAATTTCAGCGATTTGTGTCAAAATCAAAATAAAAAATTACCTCAAATTCACAATGAAGATAGAGAAATGGTGATATTTTTCAGGAGACTTGCTCGGGAGAGTGGCGTCCGCTCAGGAGGGTGGCGGTGAATTGAGGCAGAACGTTCAGGTGGGAGAAAGATGAGGAGGAGGCCGGTGGTGTTCGGTTGAGAGAGAGTGAGAAAGAGAAGAAGAGTAAGAGAGAGGAAGAGAAGTTAATTAAATGGTATATTTGCAAGTGTGATGAGGTGCTTTCAGCACTTAAAGGGGTGCTTTCAACAGTTTTTGGGGTGAAAATAAGCGCTCCCATCATTTATCAAGTGCCATTTGGAAATAACTGGAGTAGTTTTTGTCTAATCAAGTGGGTTAATTATTTAAGTATGATGCCAAATTCTAGATTCTGACCAATTTTCCTAAGATGATGTATTATTGGTACTTGCTAATGTTTTGAAGTTTGAAGTGTGTTCGGCAAAAAAAACATATTATGGTTTTAATTAATTAATTAATTAATTTTAAGTTGAGCTGGCAGAGTTTTAGGATTCAAGGAGCACAGAGGAGAGGCATGCTACTGTATTACCTAATTAGAATCTTTGATATCCGATAATGAAAAGATGCAATTGGACCACATTTAAGCAATGCGTATCGACCAACTTCACGAACATGCCTATATTCGTCAATACCGATCTTGTGTGTTTTATGGTTATGTTGCTGAATCAACTGCATAGCTTGCATATCTTGTTGCAAGATAAATTTGCAAAAAATTTAGAGTAATGATTGGAGCAAAGAAATGTAAGAATTCACAAACTTTAAATTTGAAAGTCACATGGAAAATGCCCAATCTCGGTAATTTATGATATTATGATAGTTGAGATTTAGTGTCTGAATTGATGACTATGCATCAAGTGTCAATAGTTTCACTTAAAGATCTTGTTGCGATAAAATATAATGTGCATTATTCTCTGTTAACTCAAAAGTTAATCGTGACCGATATTTTTAACCATAATAAATCCTCTATTTTGCCGGACAAGTGCGAAGTGCAAAAGAGATATTTACTCCGTTTAAAGTAAATTTTCTTTTCCTTGCTCTTTATTAATGGTAACAGCATGGGTTCTTACAACGGGCAGGCCAGCAGATCAACTTGGAGAGGCCGGGCCCACACGTGGGTCACCCCCTTTTTCTTCGTGTCACGTGAACGATCGTACTTGGGAACGACTTAATACAACAATAAGATATCATTAAAGCAGGGAATTTTGCATCAGGCCAAACTCGTGAGAGATCTGAAAATGTATCCGCGTGGGCCCAGCTTAGCTGTACCCAGCTACTTAAAGAGCCCAACTTTTGGGTTAAAGCCCACTACAGCCATTCACACATTCAATATTGTAGCCTGCAGGCACCAAGAGTTTGGTATAAAAACAACAAAGGTATACAAAAATGGATCATAAAATCCACAGGCAGTTCAGAGCAGCCACTTCTTCATTTGCTTTCTCAATCAAACAACAGGACTGTTGACACACATTTGATTCAAAGGTTTAAAACACAGAAACAATTTATTCAGTTGATACTGTTTGGATTGAAGCAGTGATCGGATAAGACTTTCAATCACCAAACGTCAGGGCGAAGCTCACCGGTTGCCGGAGGCATCCATCTGCCGGAGTGGTAGACGCTCTCGCCGACCTTCCATCCTGGCACATCTTTCATGATCCTAGCCTCCTCTTCCAAGTACTTCTTCCACTCTTTGACAAATCTGTAGGATACGCCGACAATGTAAGAATATGATAGAAAGTGGCAAAAAGCAACTGAAAGGGAAATTGAAAGATTTTACCTTTCATCCTCTTCAGCTTGAAGCATGGGAAGTATTGCCCTTCGAGCAGCATACTTCTCTTCCTTGAGTGCCCTACATGTTTGGAAACATAGTGGCATGACTGGATTATAAAGATAAAAAGTTTTCTGTTGTTAGGAAATCAACTAACGCTGATCAACGAATGCAAACAATGGAGGAACCAATTCATACTCGAAAAATCTAAGAGAGAGGAGAGACAGAAACTAAACATATGAACAACCATGCCCAGGAAAAAGGCAGATGTTTGAGGAACGCCAGATATTAGTTTACTGTATTCAACTCTATATTAGTTGCAGTGCTTGATAGCATGACAATTGCTTGTCAGTATTGTATGTGTTTCAGTAGATGCTAAATAGCTGTGTTGTGCCATGTCCTACGGGATGCGCGCATTGTCTTCCACCCAAAACAAAACACTTCTTTTCTGACTGTCATTTACCCATGCTCACAAGCAGAGTGAACCTATAATGTGTTTGGGACACAAGTATACAACTCAACGTGGTTGATAAACAATCCTTTCCTATGTATCCCTGGGTTCATTTAGGAGTCCATGCATGATGGACTGAAGAATATGCTACCTTCGGCAACCAATAATCAAACTGTTTAGGTAACCCATATACTCATGTCCGGATATGGATAACTGACCCTTGTATAATCTGCGATGCACTGATATAGATATGGGAATGGGATATGGATCCAACACAATACAGTATGTTGGCACACCAAATCCCAAAAAATTAGGATTGAGTACATAGTTGGATACAACAATAATAAAACTATATACATGCTCATGTGCCTTAATGTTCATTATTTCTCACATGAATACACAAGTCTATAACGGTTAATTGATATGGCACAATACTTTCAAGTAATGTAAATAAACATTATGTGAACAATCATATTTGTTATTGTTAAGAATGACTTATTAAGAAATTGGACAAATTGTAAAAATGCAATGCATCTACAAATCAAATAAAAGGGTAAACATGTCATTCATACTCAACTTTTAACTTCTTGGTCTCAGATGCATCCTTATGTCTTCGACAAATCTAGTATTTGCCAAAAGTATCTAAAGACATTCTTTAAATATTGCAATATCCAAGTACGGGAAATGTATTCAATATGGGTATATCTCCATCTCAAGTTCTTGTTCAACTTAGCTTTTAATATTCATGCTATGTGCAGGTCAGACCTAAAGAGGTCACGTAAAAGTTGACACAATACAGATTGAACATGACTATAGTTGTCACCATAATCCAAATACCAAAAATTCAGTTAATGCCTCATGACCACAATTTAGTCTCAACCAAAGCTCAAAGAAAAGTTAATTAGCCTGGTTCAAGCTACTCACCCTGTGAACTAAACCATATACATTCAATTTGAGCCCTAAAAGACCCCTACCTAGATCCACTAAGAAATCAGATTTATTTTAAAATCCATACTTACTGGTCAGCTATAGGATATGAATTTAAGGATTCAAATCCAAATACTGGGTCAGACTCTAATTGAGATATTGGCCCTGTTTGGACCCTTAAGTAGAATTTATGATTTTCTAGGCCCCTACTTATTATTTTCTTCTCAATACTATAGAGATCCACAGAGAGCACAAACAACATGGGATATGGTGTGTGTGTGTGTGTGTTTTTTTTTTTTTTTTTGTGGGGGGGGGGGGGGGGGGGGGGCGCAAAAAAGTTAACGTTTGCTATTTGTTGGAAGAATTCTTTGAGCACTCTCATGCCAAAAAAAAAAAAAATTCTAACCACCACAATTACTAATTCTAACACTTCTTACATAAGCCAAGGCCTAAATTATTATTAACTCGTGTCAGGTTGAGGTCAGTTCACCTGTGCGGTCAGCACTGTCAGCTTTAAGTATAATTTTGTAATCAGTATGCCTTGCTCCTTTTTGCATGAAACTCAAATACTCTAGCATGTGAAATCAATGAATTGGTATATATAATCAAATTACTATTTTAGAAGCATCTTTCTTGATTGCTCAATTCAACAGTTAACAACCAAGTTTTCAGGGAATTATTTCTTACTAAAGTAATAACAAGTATAATATAAGCAATAACAATTATTATAGCCTTTCTATAATTTCAATGAAGAAAGTTTATCTATGGTTCAAAGTCGCAGTCTCGGCCGCCCACTCGGCCGGCACCGAGACGGATCGGTCTCGGCGACTTGGATGATATGCGCAAAACACTACATAGAAAGCTTAAAAAATTATGAAAAAATCAATACAAATCGTAAAAAATATAGACACCTAAATTCATGCATCACATGTCTAAAACAAATTTGTTTTGAGGGGATAATTGGAGAAATATGATGATTTAAGAGTAAATTCAGAAATATAAAAGATTTGAGGGGGTAAATATAAAAAACCCAAAAATTTAAAAAAAAAAAAAAAGGGTAAAGGAGAGAGAGATCGGGCGAGATCACCCGATCTCTCCCTCCCCCTGGCTCTATCTCCCTTTCTCTCTCGTCCCTCTCCCTCTCCCTTCTCTCTCTGCTCTCTGCCTCTCCCTCTCCCTCCGTCTTTCTCGTCTCCCTCTCCTTCTCTGTCTCTCCCCCCTCTCGCGGCAGCGAGTAGGCGACAAAGGTGAGGGAGAGATCGGGCGGCGCAAGTGGTGAGACGACAAGCAGGCAGGCGGCGAAGGCGGGGAGCTCTAGATCCTAGGTAAGTTTGTTTTTTTAATCGAATCGGCCTTGACTCGGAGATGACTCGGCCGAGTCAATCCGAGTCGTATCGTGACTCAGTCGATTCGGCTAAATCAACTCCGAGTCAAGACCGATTCGGTCGTTTTTGAGTGAATCCTTCGAACTGGGTCTCGAACTCGTCCGGTGGGTGCCGATACGGATACGACTCGGCCGAGTCATATTAAAACTCGGCCGAGTCTCTTTCCCTCTCCCTTCTCTCTCTGCTCTCTCCCTCTCCCTCTCCCTCTCTCTCTCTCTCTCCCTCTCCTTCTCTGTCTGTCTCTCTCTCCTCTCTTTCTCGCGGCAGCAGCCAGGAGTAGGCGACAAAGGCGAGGGAGAGATCAGGCGGTGCAGGGGGTGACGGCAAACAAGCAGGCGGCGAAGGCGGGGGAACCCTAGATCCCAGGTAAGTTTGTTTTTTTTAACCGAATTGGCCTTGAGTCGGAGATGACTCAGCCGAGTCAATCCGAGTCGTATCGTGACTCAGCCGATTCGGCCAAATCAATTCCAAGTCAAGACCGATTCGGTCGTTTCTGAGTGGATCCTTCGAATCGGGTCTCGGACTCGTCTTGGTGGGGGATAAAACTCGGCCGAGTCTTTGAACCGTGGGTTTATGCCCCTAAGCCCCTCCCCCACAACACCCCCCAACCAAAGATAGATAACTCTTAAGAATACATTAATGTATTAAATGAAGAGGTTCAGTTTTAAGAATTAAGACTGGGGGAAGATTCTTAAAGTTGATCTCTGGAAATGCCATGTTGGGGTGCATACAAAAAAGAAATAATTAATTGCCCTTTAATCACATATTCAAGTCAAACTATGATGTTCTTTCCCCACTTAAATTAGAAACTAACGTTAAAAAATTTGCAATTACTGGCATTAAACAGATTTCAGATTAAGCATCATCCAATCAGTAATTCTCAATCAATATAAAAAATTCAGAGAACAGAACCCAAAAACCAAAATCCAGAGAATAGTAGCTTAGAACCAATCAAGAATTCTTTATCAGTCAACTTGTCATACATTTCAAAGAACAAAATCCCAGGACTAAAGGGGGGAATAGGGAATCAAAAGTTACTAATTTTTCTTGTTTAGTGCGAAAATTTACGTATCATTGAACTCCAAACTGAAGAAACCTAACTAACAAACTTGAACAATGCAAAATTTAAGATCAGAGGATTATTGAGTTGGCTATACGCCAAACATGAATCTCACCTATCCTTTCTGGGAAAAACCCTCTGAGATAGCAAACAACTATAACTAGTCATATATTCTGACCTGATAACACACAGATTCTGGATGTAAACATTTTAATCGAAAACAATAGCAATAGTAGCAGCTGTAATATAACTATGCGACCTGTGTATATTCTAGCTTGTGAGCTTGTGGTATGTCCAGGAAGATTGAATTATGTGTGAGATCATTGGGAAAGAGTCCATTCATATATTTGGTGTCTATCGGCAAAAAAGAGTATTAATGTTTGAGTTTAAGACTTTAAAATTTACATATATGTTGGTTGAAGTCCTGGGTTTTGACTTCACTTTTTTTCACCATTTTATACAAGGTTTCAATCAAATTTCATATATTGAAGATGGTACATGTTTTTCAATTTTTAAGAAACAAGTCAAAAACCGTTTCATCTAAATTGACAATCAGAAATCACCGAATACTTGCTTTCCCATTAATGATAATTGGCGATTGAGATTACCACATTTACTTCACAACGACAGTACTAAACATATCTTCTCATAAAACAGTACCAAACATATCTTCTCGTAAAATCTAATTTTTTTTTTCTTTCAATAATCTCAGACTAGGAAACTGTATCACAATTTCTGCAAAACACACCCACTCAGCAGCAGAACAATATTATATCAACATGATGGAACCAAGGAGTCCCTATCAATCTATTTGTCATCAAAGAACCATAACCAAGAACAAGAAACGAATGAACAAAACAACCAGCAATTCAAATACATGTATCATTATATCTTCAAATCCAGTTGATAGCCAAGTACGAATAAAAACCGTGGTTTCAGATATTAGTATTCTCATCTTATGGATTAGGATCAAATCACAGCAAAAAAACAAAAACTTATCAGTTTAACCATGATCATATAAAAAATCTAACACTCGTTACATCTCCATCACAATCACTTGATAGGAAGAGATAAAACAAATGAAACCCCTATATTATAAGAAAAAGACAAAAGGAGATTTGATTATGACATACCTTCCCATTTTCTGCCAAATAAATCAAGAACTTAGTATAGATTGTCAAGAATTTGTGATACTCAACAAAACAAATTGTTATAGCTTGAACAAGAACTTGCACTACTCCAGAAAGGTATTCCATTTTCTGCCAACTAAATCAAATCCTGTTTCTTCTGATTTGGAAGCAGTCAACAATAGTAGCTTATGAAGTCATGATGGCGTACTGTGTTCCTCATCAAATATAGAAGCAGATCTATTATATCTAAGCATCTTGCAATGCACATTCGGTTATTTCCTTTGCACTTGAGTGTGACTACAACAGTGAGTTCATCCCAATACGCACTTACCGAATAACAGGACAGCACAAGGTTGTTTTTATTTTCTGTTAAGAACCAACAGAAACAACCCTGATACTGTCATGAAACTCCAACTATTTGTATGAGATATTGGGCTTAAAGGAGTATTAGAAAGACGGATTAATTAGTCACATTCCTACCGATCCCTCCTCCTTGAATTATATCCAAAGTTTTCTCAACCATCTCACCCAATAAACCTCCCAGTTTGGGTACCTTGTCTTCCCATCATGTAAGATTATCTCTGTGTTTCCAATGTCTCCTGTTTCCCTCTTTAACTATAGGGGAGAAAACTATTTCACTGACAGGATTAAAATATAGATATAACATATTATAAGCCAAATGGTGTTCTACCAAAACCTACTCACATCTAGCTCCATGTTGATTCATTTAAAGTGCCCTCAACCTTCAGTTTTTCTAAAGAGATTGTGGTAAAAGTAAAACAAACAACATTCTCATTGAACTCACTCATGTTGATCTGTCTACAGAACTAAAAGAAAACAAAGTTCCTACAGTCTATTGACTCTATTCTTTGGTTCCAGTAAACATTTTGAACCCCTGGTCCCCTACTTCCCCAAAGTTTTCTCCAACCTTCTATTTTTGCAGCCAATCTCCTGTCTCATCAATTTGAAATTAGAACCATAACATCTCCAAATACCTTGTGCGTGATGGTTCCTACTCTTGAATATTACTTGTAACCGCTTCCAGCTACCCCACATCATTCCATTGTCCCACATTGTGAAGCTTTAGTCACCAGCTTCCCAAAACCACACCAAAATTCCAAAGATTTCCAACTCAATCACTCACTCGCATGACACATAGCAAATTAGAACACCCCCTAATATTTTGAACTAAATTTCCATTAGCACGTTTACATCAAAGCCCCATCCTACATCTACCACTAGAAGTTACACATCCGAAAAAAACCCAAATCACCACAACCACACAACCAAAAAACAGATTATTCACTCTCCAGCAATCCTTTCCTATGTTGAAAAATAAAAAGGCTCGACAACTAAGAAGCACAAATATAATGAAGAAGAAAGTGATGCAGAGACAAGACTTATCGAGGCACGAAGAATCACTAAAGAATAGATTTCGCCTCCCTAGCGGTACATTCAGTTCACGGCGATCTAACCCCAGGGATACAACGAGAAGTCCTGCCCGTTAGCCCTCGCGCGATGCGCTCAACGTCCAAGCTTGTTGCTAAGAGAACCACTTTTTACCTAGAGAGAAGAAGATTGTGGGGGAACTCAGAAAAGCCATTTTGAGAAAGAAGTATGAGAGAGATAAGATTGTTTGTTGTGTGTTTTTTTCTCAAAAGAGAAGCTTGTACCTATAGCCTTTCAAAACTGGAACGATCGTCCCGTTGGACCTCCGTGTAAGAAAGATCGCGAGATACGCGAACGTGGATTGCGAGTTGTTGTGAGATATGTGATCGTGGTTGCAAGTTGTTGCGCACACTGCTACTCGCGATCATGATCTCACCCGACATGTGAATCTCGTGATCATGGTAGCAAAAAAGAAATAACAACAAAAAGAAAAACATTATTACTTGAGTAGAAAAACCTAGGTCAATCCGGGCATACCTGTGAGGCTCTGAACTCGGATTTCCCCTGCCCACACACCCAGTTAAAAGGTTCTCGGCTCGAGTCTAGGTTCCAGTGGGATGGGTTATACGGCGTACGTATACAACCTGTAATATCCCTAATTAGTAATACTGTATTTTATTTTTCTAAAGTATTTAATTTAATTTACTGATTATTCTATTTATTTTTATTAATTAACTTAATTTACGACTTCTTCTTTTCTGATTATTAATAATACTAATGTTCAAATTATTTTCTAGATATTATATGAATGACCTTTATGTGTTATTACTAGTTTTAATTAATAATATTATAAATTACTATCACTATTATTATTTTTAAGTAGTAGTTGTTATTGTTATTATTATATTGTTATTCTTATCATTAGTATCTATTATTATTATTTTAGGATTAAGTACCAATATTATTAGTGTTATTAGTTTTAATATGTTAATTATTGTTATTATTATTAATATTGTTCTTGTTATTTCTTTTCCTCTCCTCTTCCCTAGCCTTTTACCCATACCCATTAACATATTGATCCCTATACTCATTATAAAACCCACTACCATTATCCCGTACCCATTAATTTATACCCTATCCATACCCATTATCCATTAGCTTAATCCGTTAGCTCCATAACCCAATACCCACTATCTTAAACTCCCTATATAATCCTAAATATTAACCCTAACCCTAATCTAAATTCCCCCTCCATCATTTACAGGCCGCCACTACAATCACAGCCACCATGCATCTTCCTCCTCCCTTCTCCGGCAAAACCCCACCACCATGAGCCAGACCCATGGCCTCTGCCTCCTCCACGCCATGCCGGAACGCCGCAGTGGCCGCGAGTCCCCCTCCCATGGCCGCAACTCCACCTTCCTCTACTCCTTGATCCGGTCTAAACCAAGGACAACCATGACTCCTCCCTCGGCCTGCTCAACTCCACGCAATCGCCGCACCACGCAGCCCGGAGCCCAAGTCTTCCTCCTTGGCCGGAGATCTCCTTCTTCATAATAGGCAACAAATCTGTGCCATCTTCCACCCATGGCCTAGGCCGAGACATCCCCATCTCCCCTGCCTTTGGTCGTCTCCTCTGTCTTGACGCACACCCACGCCATAGGCCCCTGGCCTGCATCCCCACGCCCAACCAACCAAGCACAACCATGCCCAGCCTCCTTCCATGAAGCATCTCCTCCTCCACGGCCGGATCGCCCTCCAACATGAGGGGCGCACGCAACAACAGCCCCACCACTGGCCGAGCCTCCACGCTCATCTCAAGCCAGCGTGAGCCCCCTGTACATCTCTCTCTCTCTTTACAAATTTGTATACATGGGAATGGTATTATGTGAATGTATTAATTCATGTGTTTAATTGTGTGTGGGATACCATCTTCTGTCTCTCCGTGTGTCATCGTTGATCACCATCAGCGAGCGCGAACGCACCCACGCCCTTCACGGCGAGATCCTCTATCCAACGACATCCTCCGCGGCCCCCGACACCTCCGCCAGAGCCTCCGTCGGTGCGCCGCAAATCGCCCCGAGGTTAGTGCTATATTTATTTGTGTAAGAGTAAAGTTGTAATAATTGGGAAGTGTGTATTTGATTGTGTGGATGCGTGGGTACTTTGCATGTGGTGTTTGTTAATTCATGAATATGTAAGTATGTATGATGGGTATGGATGCATTTGTGGGATTATTCATGTGTGTGTGAGTATATAAGTGTGTGTGTGTATATATATATATATATATATATATATATATATATATATATATATATATGTATGTATGTATATAAGTACGTATATATGTGGGTGTACACGTATGTGTATGCGTGTATATTGTGAAGTGTATACGTGTACGTGTGAGTGTTAAGCGTGTATTTATATTTATTTGTATGTGTTGGTTGCGTGTTACAGTGTTTCGGACCCGTTCGGTGAGATTCGAACCTAGCCTTAGAAGACCCGGACCCGATTCGGATTCGTGCTCGTTGTGGACCCGATACATAGGCAATTTAAAGACCGCCCCATGGAATGATCCGGAGATCCGTACCAGTTCGTGCAGTGAAGGCCAGAGTACGATTTGGTTCCAAAAACGCGTCATTTCATGTGTGTTTGTTCTTATGTCATTTTCTTATTTACCGTTGTTATTGGATATTGGTGTTTTTATTCGTATTATTTCATGTGACTTTATATTATATTTTACCTGTTTGACTTGCTGTATCACTTCATGAGACATTATTGATTGTTCACCTTATTTGGGTAGTTGATATGAGCTTATATCAGTATCATTTCATATGTTGGTAAATGACCATTGTTGGCTTAGGCCTAGTATTGATATACGTAGACCGGACTTGACCTTATAACTGATCTAGCTGTGATGAATCTTAGAATATAAACATATTGATCTGGAGGTTGTTTGATTCATGATTGAGGACTAGAGATTCATATTTTATGTATAGTATTTATCGGACAAATTGTTGGTGATTATTCGACTAACATTCTTTTGGATATTGAGGACGTGTTAGACATGATGTTGCTTTACT
Source organism: Agave tequilana (assembly GCA_038442645.1). Taxonomy (NCBI): domain Eukaryota; kingdom Viridiplantae; phylum Streptophyta; class Magnoliopsida; order Asparagales; family Asparagaceae; genus Agave; species Agave tequilana. The sequence goes on along the minus strand of JAVJIF010003638.1, from coordinate 258,361 downwards.
GATAGACTATTTTACCGATACATGGATATGTATGAATATAATACCCTTGACGCTAGTGTATACGATGAGACTGACTTCTGGACTGTTAGGAGCTATTATTTTTGGATTATTGCATTGGTGAGTTTGATTGATATAGTGATGACCTTATTGATATTGACTACTAGATATAGAGGTGATCTAGATTTCATGTTGATCGAGGATATTACACTTCTTAGTTACGATCTTGATTGATTTGGATATCGATGATTGAATAAATAGGAAATCTTTATTAATAAAATGAAATCTTGGACTTGAACATGTCGGTAGACTCGATTGGATTGGAGTTGACTTGGGGGTTGAGGAATAAACGTTGATTGGGTTGACTTGATCTGGCTTGGTGAATTTTTAAATGTGTACTTGATACGTTACTTGACTTTGGGATCCTGTGATTGACATTGATAGAGTGAGAGTGAGATAATCTTGATCGAATTGAAATATGAGGATTTGATTATATGTATCAGAATATGTAGTATTTCAGTTATTGAGATTTGGATATATCGGTGACTCAGAGGATGTATATATCGATGATTTGAGGATCAGAGTAGATTAATAAGGAGAGACTGATTATTGATTATTGATATATTGAGACAATAATTTATTGTGCCAGATTACTCGATACAGATTGATACTTGATGTTCACGATGATTGTATAGAGACTGCTGGTTGATGGATTAGTTACTATTGTATTTTAGTGCTGATGGATATGAAATATTGATCAGTTTTAGATGAGACTATCTATTGAGTAGTATCCGAACTTGTTATTGTATTCATGTTATTGAAAGTTACTGAAAAAATATTGTCAGACCGTAACATATACATTGTTTTATTGTTCTACCGTTTACACGGCAACATTATTCACACTGTTATTGTTACATCATTGATATTGTTATTGTCATCATATCGTCCCAGTAATCGAAATAACATAAATATTGATTGATCTAAATAATAATGTAAATTGACAACTTACACTGGGACTGGGAAATTGATGGAGGAGACGTCTGTATTTTAGGTGGACCTAGGATACAGGCTGTGCAGCAGAGATACGGTTCCACTGCAAGGTTCTGGGGAATGACTGACATCCCGTATTGTTCATATTGTCATTGTTTTTGATACATTGTTATTGTTATTTACTACCTAGCGTTACCTAAGATACAGGTTGCGCAGCCGAGATACGGTTCCACTGCAGGGTTCCGGGGAATGACTGGCATCCCGTATTGTTCATATTGTCATTGTTTTTGATACATTGTTATTGTTATTGACTACCTAGCGGTAGGACATGGTTCAGCGCCAGGTGATTAGGCCGTGGTTCCGGGTATGTATAGAACCCAACTAAAGCATGGACAATGTCTCTTCTATTAGTTTCAATAATCAGGACCCTGATTGACACGTGTAGTTGGCGTAGTATGGGATGCGTCTATTACAGGTGGCAATTGGTGTTCGCTGACATAATAAATGATAATAAACTGTTTATAGTATATTGTGACTAACTGTGATCACCTGACTGTGCTTATATGTATTTTATGATAGACATATGATTGTACACATGACCGGATTGTATATCAGACTAGTGGCATATGCTAGGTTACACATATTGACATTAGTTGTTCCCTGTTTAACATGATATCAGTTATATATCGTTCATAGTTTGTGATTGATATTGATTATTCTGTTATCTTTTATTTTCAAATTATCATGTTGTTATTGCTTACCTTGTAATTATGCACGGGCACTTCTTTTACACACACTCTCATTAGGTCGCTTCTGACTACCCTGGATTCACACGTCCAGGGTATTGGACACCTTATTATTTTGTTCAGGTGTTCGTGTGATCGGACATTTCGCGAAGAGCTGAAGTTTCTCCCTTTTGATCCTGGTATTCTTGCCTCTTTTTATTCCTGTTTCTGTACTTTTCTTGATTCATGCATATCAGATTCAGTCTCTATTCTAGTTCTTTTTATATGATATCATACGTAGATGTTTATATGGGATATTGCAGTGATCATTGATTCATTATGGTTTGGATTTATAGCTTGTTCAGGTTATTTTAGGCTTAGCGTGTATACGTGGGATATTTTCCTCGCGTATATACGTCGCCGACTCTCGTCGCGACTCCATTTTCACGTATTTTGAGAAGCGGGGCGTGACATAATTCCACATTAGATCTCAAGTGGAAGAATGCATATGTTCCATTATAAACCCAATGAGGTTTGGTATTCCACCCAATGTGAGACTAAATAACATTGCCTTCAAGTGCTCACTTTATTATTCAAAGTTAAAGTTTAGATTCAAAAATCCAACATCTTCAGCTTCAAAATCCATAATTCCGACACCAATCCACTTACAATCGCGAAAGCACCAACAAAATCAAATCTTTTCCCCACAAACATACTACTTTTCACCTAACAGTGTTCTCTCAAGTATCAAAATCCCTAATTACAAATCAAAACACACCGAATTCAACAAACTGAAGCAGGATCAGAAACCCTAACAACGAATTTACCTCCGGATCTTGTTGCCCTTGCCGACCTGATACATACCCAGGAGAAGGCGCCGAAGGCGGTGAGAAATATGGCGATGGCGCTGGGGCCCTTCGTCGGGATGCGGCGGGCGTATCGGACCGGCGCGAATCCGCCCGGTGGCGGGCCGTCCTGGAGCGCCGGCATCTCCTTCACGCTCACCATCCCCGGTTTCTTCCGAATCGCCGCCTCCGTCATCTTCGATCGCACTTTCCAGTTCGATCCAGTTGGTTTAGTTTGGTTTTGTTCCGATTACGGTTCTTGTGTCAAGAGAGAGTGGGAGAGGGATGAATTGTTGGGGAAGATGAAGAAGAGCGGAGCTCTCTAGTATTTGTTGCTGGTTGCGGTACGACGGTCCTGCGTAACAGGTTTGGTTAGCCTGTCCCCTTGCAGATTGGAAATGGGCCGGGCCTATTTGTGGGCCCAAATCAGCCCGTTTAACACCCTATGGGTCCTATTCTACCTTCATTTTGGAAGTGTGAATGTATGCGTGTGCATGAACAAAGCTGCACAACATGCTGAGCATACAGTCTTCATTGTATATGGCCTCTTTGGTCGTTCATATCATGTCATATAGGGCTATGCAGTCATGATTACATGCGTTATATATTGAGGCATAAAAGAGCTTTTTTTTTAATTTTTTTATATGAGACAGCTGATGAATTTTTGATTGGTGATAAAAAAGAAAGATGGACTATTGATGTTCAAAAAACTGACACTGGAAACCTCAGTCTGTTCCTCTCTCTTCTGAGATTGCCAGCTTGTTTGATGGAACATTGATCATTATCTTGTCGGATAGCCTGCATCACACTAGGCATTTCTGTCCAAGTTTGGCAAATCTCTAATTTCCACAGTCAAGCATGTAATTCTCATACAAAATTAGCCGTGCGGTTGTTACTGTTGCAAACAATGCACTATGATGTTACAAACCCAAGAACAGCAACAAATGATTGTAAATTTAGGCAGTCATTTTGATGCTGCAGCAAGCAATCTCACATCTTGCACTGACTCATAGCTGTTACTTATCTAGCAGTAAATTCCAGCATGGATAGATTTTGTTACATCATCTATGTTCGTAAATAGATCAGGATGACTGCATATACACTATAGCAAGTTAAATTCTGGTGCTGATATATTTCCTTATATCATCTATGCTTCTTAAATAGATTAGAATAGATGATCACACATGTACTGTTAGCAAGTAAATCAGGAAACATAAGCTAAATGCGATGATGACATGAACAATAGAAGACTTGATAGAATAAATCAACTCAAACATTGTATTTCAGAGTGCAAACAATGGAAACATATTTCCGCCTGTATGTATACATGCCGAATACAGTAAAGGAGTATGCAAAAAGCGAATGAAAGTATCGATGTGAGCTTACAATTCAAACGATCATCCTACCGAAATTCCTGTCTAGACTTCGTCGTCTGGTTGACATTGCATTTTCAAGGCCTTGCTTTCAAATGTTTTTCTCCCCTCCATTTTCATATGAGATTTGATCCTTTGCATCAATTCCGAACCAGAAGCATCAGAATCAGCATCAACTTCAGTAAATTAGCTCTCAAAAAACAGTGTTATCGCAGGAAAACATTCATCGGTTTTGTATTGGGGGAATCAAAACAAACATGTCAGACATCATCATGAAACTGCAGTATCTCTCTTTACAAGTTGAGCATAGGGAAAGTCTTGTTCAGTCGCTTAACTGAATCTTCCAGGAAAATATCCCTCGTAGCTAGCTCTCTCGCCAATTCCATAGCTTCAGCTCTATGTCCGGCAGAAGCTATCCCTTCAATCAGAAGAATGTAAGTCGTTTCATTAGGCCGACATCCCTTCACCACCATCTCCTCGAGTATGTTTATCCCCATATAGATACTATGTGCCTTGCACAATCCAAGGATCACCGTATTGTATGTGATAACTGTAGGCCGAAACCCTCCACTCTCCATATCCCTCATCAACCCTATGGCCTCATTCACCTTCCCATCTCTACACAAACAAGAAATCAGAACATTGTAAGTAATCTCATCAGGGTCAATTCCCTTCTCCATCATAATCGACACCATCTCAAGAGCCTTTGATCGGTTCCCACTGTTCCAAAGCCCGCCTATCAGTGCATTATACGAGCTCACATTGGGAGAACAGCTTGTTTCCTCGAGCTTATCCAATATCTCCAACGCGTGCTCAGGGTTCCCGCTCTTGCAGAGGGCAGCCAGAATCGTATTGTAGTTGATGATATCAGGGATGCATCCGTTGGAGATCATGTAGTCCATGAACTCGATTGCCAAGTCCAATCTCCCTTCTTTACAATAAGCCGAGATCAGTGGATCGTAGTTGTAAGTATCCGGCTTCAATCCCTTTTCAACCATATCCTTCAACAACTCCCTAGCTCGATCCACCATCCCCTCGTGACACAACGAATTTATCAGTATGCTGTAAGTAGCATTGTTCAGCTTGTATCCTCTCGATACCATCTCACCAATCAATTTCTGACCATCATCCCATCTCTTCCGACTGAGATAACCCCGAAGCAAGATGTTGTACGAGATCACATCCGGCTCGCACCCTCTAGAAGGCAAGCTGTTCAAGAACTCATGAGCCTGATCCACAAACCCTTCTTTGCACATCCCTCTGATAATCGCATTGTAGGTATAGTTATCGGGCCGAAGCCCCTTGGCCGCCATCTCATCCAGAAGCTTCATCGCCTCCCCAATCCCGTCTTCCAATAACGTCGCCTCAATCAAGATAGTGTAAGTGACAACAGTCGGCTGGCAATTGTCAGCCAGCAACTGATCAAGAACCTCCATGGCCAGCACCAGCTTCCCCTTGCTGCAAAGGCTCCCAATGAGTATGTTGTACGTGACAATATCAGGAGGGCAGCCTCTGCCCCTCATCCTGCCCAAGACCTTGGTGGCTGAATCGAACCGGTTGGCCTTGGTGAAGCCGCTGATGAGTGCATTGTAGGCGAAGATGTCAGGCTGGCCGTGGCTCTCGAGGATCTCCATGACCCTGACGGCCTTGTCGGGGTTCCTGGTGCCGAAGAAGCCCTTGATGAGTTTGGTGCAGAGGATGACGTCCGGCTTGTAGCCTTTGCTGACCATGTATTCGAGGAAGTAGAGGGACTCCCTGTACTTGCCGGCCTTGCAGGACCGGTTGAGGAGCTTCATGTAGTGTGTCTCCTTCAAGTCGAGGCTCGGCTGGGGTTGGGGTGGTCTAGTTGATGATGAAGAAGAAGAGCAGCGTAGTGTGTTGTTTTTCGAGTTCTTGAAAGTGAAGGTGGAGGCATTATTGCGAGGGAGGGAGGAGATGGTTGGTTTCTTGAAGGAAGTGGAGGGAATGGAGTGAGGGAAGAATTCAGGCAAAGAGATGGTCATTTCTTGAATTTGAATCCTTGTTCTCAAGTGATCATGGAGAATGGAATGGATGTGATGTGTGTAGATATTTGCATAGAGAAGAAAACGAATGCAGAGATGACGATGATGACGATGATGATGAAGTGAAACTAACAAGGAAGAGAGTGAGTGAGAGAGTACCTGAATGGTTGTAGTGGGTATTGGATTGGTGATTTGAATATGTGGTGAATAGAAATGGGGAAATTGTTTAGATAAGGTGAGGGGAATAGGGGATCTTGTCTTCTGGTAGGCTTGAGAATGTGATTTCAGCTCACTGCTGCGGTGCTGGGCCCTGTTATCACAGTTGAATGAACCTGTCAGAGTGCAACATTCTGTTTTTTTTTTTTTTTTTGAAAGTAAACGGTGAACCCCGAAGGTTCCTGCGTTTCATTATATTGTTTAATGAAAACAATCCCTGATATATAAATAAAAACACTGAATAATCCTCCCTACAAACAACATTCGCGGGATATATCTCTACCAATATTGTCCCCGCAGGTGCAAAGAGTGTAAATATTAGTATTCGTTAATCGATAAAAAAATGCAACAAATAGCAATCATTAACGAGAATCCATCATAAATGCAATGAGTTGATATACGAACAGCCTGATGCTTGCCTAGCATTTCATCCGCCATGCACGTCACAACACTTAGCCTTGCCCTCACCATGACTTGTAAGTTCAGTATGCCAAACATGCAAACTACGAAATCATACTAGTTATAAGATTCATGAGTATTAAGCAAGCAAACAACTGGGCAATTTAATTATTCAGTATAGTTGTTTACTACAAATAAGAACGAGGATTTATTGCCATCACAACTTAACTTCATTAGTCTGATTGTGTTCTCATAAAACACAAATGCTTGTTTATTAACTTTCCCTTGGCTAAATGCAAATGTTCATCAATTTGAGTGAGGCACAGGACTCCATGACTCCACAAACCTTGGACGTTGGTAGAACTTTGATCATAGACTGAAGCTCATGGATCGGCCTTCAGCGATAACTTTTGAATTCTATATTGGAAGAATTGTACAAGCAAATGAGTTTTTATTTCTTCCATTTGCTGTTGGATAATCACATCAAGAAACATTTTGTCAAATCTTTTCAATCTCGATTTTGGAACATAGTTACCAAGTGAAGCAAAAAATAAAAGCAGTAAGAAAATTGATCCATGACGAAAAACTCCAACTAGAAAATAGTCATTAACTAGAATAATATGCTTCCAGAGAAAAGATTACAGACAAAACTATAGACTACTGCTTGATATAACCAGTAAGCAAAGACATCGTTCTCTTCTTATACACTGGTTGAACTGGATGCATAATAGTCGCAATCCATGTTGTCTGTGATGCCTAGTACTAATTGGAACTTTTAGAGAGCTTCAACAAGTGAAAGCATCTGAAGGCACGGACATAGTACTTCAGAGGTGGTTTTTGGGTTGGAAGCAAACCAAAACGTTTCTTCAGAAGAACACGCTGCCTGGAGTACTTGTCATCTGGCGAGAAGGAAGAAGACAATTAGCAGACATCCACTATAAGACAGAAGAAGAATCCATAAGCAAGAGAAGGATGAAGACCCTATGGTTAAAAGCAAGTGTTCTGAGACAAATGAACACGAGGTTAATGACGATAAGAAAATTAGTAGAACTGTAAATGATCCAAATAATGGAAAGAGAGAGGCTATCAGTGCAAGTCCTATCAGCAACTTGATTTTAGTCTGTTTTCAAGATTACTCTACTGTGCCACCTTAACCAACACAAAGGTAGTTTTTTGTATTCGGCTCCCAAGTCCCATCTCACCTTGTTTTCATCAACAATCAAATGCAGGACAAAAGATAAACAAGACATTTCTGAACGGTTAAAATGATATAAAAAATGGAGAAAGATTCGAGGCAGGACAATCAAATCCCATAGAACGTCACCATAGAGATTCGAGGCAGATTTTCCAAGTTGTAATTAAGTCATTCTCACAAATGCATCTATCCAGTCTTAAAGAGACAATGTCCATGAAACTTTTCATTCTAGGAATCTCCAAACAAGCAAAACATGATAGTGCTTGAAGCTGAACTAATTGACTATCAGCTCTTAGCTGCACTGACTTGGGGAGAATTGGGCAGACCGAAGAATACGGGGGAGCATATTCTTTGAGAAAATTCTGACTCAGAATAAGCATAATCCCAATCTATACCAAGTCCGGGAGGAAATGATGCAGAGACTTATAAGGACATCTATGGGATTTTTGAATAGGGAGGAGGTAGGAATCGGAACAGCTAATACTTGATGGGTACGAGAAAGCAATTAGTGCTGAAACACTAGGTACAGAGGCAACGAACCCAATCATAACAGAAATCATAGCTTTATTCCAGGCAAGTACTATACACCATGTGGTAATGACTGTTAAGGACGCCATTCAAATACTCAATTAGCATCCAGGCCACATTTGTTGGAGCAACTTGGTTAGGTCTACAACAAAAGTAGTAAAGAACTTTTATTCAAAATCTATGTACTGCAAAAAATATCAACACTCATTTCAAATGAGGCATCATGAAGTTGGTTCTCTTTACCGAAGGAATTACAGGAATTCCTCAAAGAGTTGGTGAAAAATAGTGCCAGAAAGCTATTTCCATCACCGATAAAAATTTTGATGTCCTCAGATCAGCTGGTTAAGGTCCCAGAAGCTAAATCTTGTAGATATATATGGCCTCACACTAGTGCTACATTCTCTATTGTTATGCAGTGTTTTAATTTCTTAATTTCTATAACTGTTTGAGGTTTAGTTTAAGTATCAAATTTATATGTACATACATCATTTAGTTCAAATATCAAGTTTCCTTTAAAAAAAAAAATTAGGGTTTGACAGTTAGCATAGCATATATATCATATTTACGCCCAAATCAATGCATACAACCCATGCTTTTGAAAGCTTGACGCCTCTGCACTAGGATTGCTACTCACAGGGCAGCACCCAGATGTTGGAAAGGAAAAGAAAGGAAAGATAAACAAGTTGCTCTGATCCTAAGACAATGTAACCCTAGGTTGCATGATTACAAAAATTAGGATTCAAGGCTCTTTAAGTAGAGAAATTTGATCTAAAGAAGATTACTAACTGCTCACCAGGATTGAAAAGGAGAGAAAGTTGGGAAAGAGAGAGAAGACACAAGGGAGAGAGATGTACAACAAACATTAGTCTTCAATACAAACATAATTCATTCATCATCCTTCATTAATGTCTCAATCAGGTTGACCTTTACACGACTCTTGAGACACCATAACTCACTTCAGAATGGTCACAATATATCACTATCTTGCATCGTTTAAATGTGAATACACAACAAGAATGCCAATATCGCCATGTATCTTTAAATATGTGAGTTGCTGTTTGGTTTATTTTGGCATCCCACTGTTATGAAAAGAGAACTCTGGCAATCGCAAAAAACTAATATCATGTAGAAAACTATCACCCTATAAAATTAACAATTGACAATATTTTACTATGGAAGGTGTGGTCAGTGAATGAGTCCAAGATATTCTGTCGCCAGTGGCACCAATGATAGGTTTAATAGATTTCGGATTAATAAATGTTGGGACAATGATTAAACTAGTATGTATGACATTACTTAATTATTTAAAATACTTTCTTAGCTGAAAAAACTAATTAATTATACTCCGCATAATGACGCATAAAGAGTTAAGGAGTAACTTATGACATCACAGACTCACAGTATAACAAAAAACACATTCCTACGACACTAGCCTCTAACTTACTGAAATTACAGAGCAGTTGTACAACACAACTTAAAATATCAAGCACAGAGGAAGAAAAAAGTGAGATTATAAGCACACATCAGAAATAGGACACTTTTTTAGGTACCGAAAAAGTTGTGAACAAGTAGCCCATGTAAATTGACATGGAAAGCCTGGCAAAAGGATCTTATCTACCTGGATGTACAGATTGTGTTTCCAACCCCAGCGGTGGTTCTTTCTGAAACAAAAGAAGATTAACTGTTATCACAAAAATGTACTAAAGTTACTGAAAATTCATCAAACACATTCCTATTTTTTGCAAAGATAGAAAGAGAGCAAACAAGCATCAAACAAGCAACATGAAAATTAACAATGAAACCATAACAGAAGTAAATAATTTAATGTCAAGCTACAGAAAGAGAGATGAAAGCAGGTACCTTGGTGGTGTACACCATGTCCCCGTTCTCATTTATGTAAAATTGAAGGTACATGGTGCTACGTCTTGAAAAATGCCAAACTCTGAAATGCAAAATTCATATCATTAGAAAAATATAACAGAAATTGAGCAAAACTTTTAATGGTGAAAAAGTAGTGCTCTTATTAGTTGGAAGTTCAATTGATAAAGAAACTAGTTCTCTTACTAAAAAAATTGAAAGAGAAATAAGAGAAGCAAAACCCCTTATATGGAAAAAAATTAGAACAAAACAGATACCAAAATGCTGCCAATGGCCTTTACTCGTCCCTGATGTTAGGGTTTAGCAAGGGAGAAGATCTTATAGGGTTCTTACAAATATATCTTTGTACTCATCTAGCATATTTATTCCGTTGGAGAAGTTCTTTTTTACATACTTGGAATCCTAAATTATCAAACAGCTTTATATGCCTCACAGTGGTAACACCCCAAGTAAGATCATTATCCTCGTGCATCAAGTCATTTTCTGCATTATTGCCGTCACCAAATTTCCCCACCATTCATTGTTCTTATCAATGTCTGAGCGTAATAGGATCAATCACATTCCTACAACCTTCTCCTTTAAAAATTGGTTGTCTTTGCAATACATTAAGTGTTTGCGCCTCTCATGATCTAATTTATTCTTCTTCTTGTTATAGATCAACAATTTTGATGGGTTGAAATAAATGCCATTAAATAGCCTTTTTAAAAGCACCCTTATGTCAAGAAAATAATAAAACACAATATAAAATAAAATATTTTTAAATGACTTTAATATTTTCAATTTATCAGCTCAAATGTAATCCAATTTCTCTCACAAGTAGATGAACTACATGCAATACTGAAAATCTTTATGGTAAGCATTTGCAAGGGTGGAGTGGATTTTTCCATAAGATTCCCATCAATTAGCTATCATATATAGAGAATAAGACAGGAGAATAGGAAATTAAAAACTGATACTTAAATTTTTCTATAAAACGACTTTTAAAGCTCACTAAAAGACTAAACTTGCTGTATTCTTTACATGCAGATTTCTTCTTTTAGTTTCTAATAGCAATATCAAAGTCAAAAAGACCATCAACATTCTTATAGTAGTGATGTGTCGGTTAACCTTGCCTTGATCCTCTAAAGGCACTATTTTTTAAATGACCTTATAGAGATCACTAATAATCTCTTTATTTCCTGAAATGTTGGGATAATCATAAAAATACTCTGAATTGAAATAGCATCCAACAATATACAGTGGGTGATGTAGCTGAACCTCTCATCTTCGGTCAATGATCCCAAAAGCAGCTTCATACTTTGACTCATCAAAAGTCGTCATAACAACCTCTTTACCTCTATTTATAACCTCATAGATGTATCTCATTGCGATCTTCTTCTCACTATCCACAAGCCTCAACCCTCGAACCAAGAGAGTAGTTAGCTTGAGAATGTATACAACATTGTTTCAAAAAGAGTTCATTCCAACAATTTTCTCAACATCTTTTCTCTTTTGCTCTTTAATCCATCTACTTTCCTTCCACTGAGTTAATATGAACATCTTTCACAACTTCACTTTTTTTGCTTATGCAAACTCGACAATGTCAAGTGTGTGTAGCAAAGCGAGTAACAACCAGCCTAAGCTCTCTTTTGCCCGCCTTCTTTCTCATCAAGTTCAAAATTCAACCATGAGAATAAATGTAGCATGTCACCTCCACGACGCGAGTTAATATCATTTTCACAATTGATAGTTTTCCAATGTCTTTAAGCATTAAGCTCCTATAATTGGGCCGCACAAGGTGTTCAAAATATGTCAAAATATTACCTCTACGAAAGAACTTAGAAATAACAAATTTTACAATTTATTCAACATTCATTGTCTGGCACATCAAATAAAAAAGTTTTAAAAGTGCAACTTTCAAATGTAGATTTTACGTGCTAGCTTAAAGCTAGAATGATTATCTGTGACAACTTGGATGATATTCTTAACCCCAATCTCTTTCACATTCTTATATAATATTTCAAACATTTTCTCACCAAATTTGATCTCTTTGGAAGCATCAATTGATTCAATAAGCCATGATCTAAGAGGACAATTTACTAGAAAATTGATAAGAATTTAATCCTTCATATCCCTCCAACCGTCGGACATTAAAGAATACCCTTTAGCAATCCACATTTTTTTTTGTGGTTCTATTAATCCCTTTGTGTACTTCACCTCTCTTAAGAAGAGGCACCCATGATCAGTGGTAAGACGGAGGTGGCAAGTGTTGCTCAAATTGTCCTACCGATTTTAACATTATTCTAAAAGATTTCAATTTGGTTGTTTTAAAGGCAATACCTACTTGATAAAGAAAAACGAGCAATGTCCTGTCACACCTTAGCAACTGCATCTTTGTCAAGGCTTTCTTTAATGTTCATTTGCCTCAACTTCTTTCTCTTATCATCTTTGCCTACTTCTAATGCCAGGTCAAAAGCAAGAAATGCACCTATAAGTTCTCTCCTCTTACTCAAAGGACCACCAATACAATCGAAGCACATGTTGCTTCCCATTGATGTACCTCGCTAGCTACACTAGCTGAATGTGATTTTCTTTTCCTAATGATGCTTGTCGGCTCTGAACTTCGACGACATTCTCTTCCTCATCAATCTCTAGCATATCTTCCCCATCATCGAAGTCCGGTGTGTATCCATTCAAAATTTATTGTCGCCTAATACTCGCTTGCTTCTCTTCATATGCTCTGAGTTCTTTTTTCATCTCATTGGGGACTCTATTACAAAACGTGATGTTCTTGTGCTTCTTTTAGTGCCAATTAGATGTTCTTTTGCCCTTGTAGTCCCACCATCCGATATCTTGTCACAAAAAAACAATTGTGCTTAAGCACATCAGAAGGATCAATCAAAATAGTGTGCTTCCATGTTGGGTCCTTCTTCGTACTGCCCTCATTCATATTCATATTTGTCAAATATCTTCAACCTACATATCACATAGATGATGGATCACATTACCAAGACAATCCAAGATTCCAAATAATAAATGAACAATAACTAATAGTCTAATACTATATTTCAAAGAAAGTAGAAATGGATGATGATCATGCACGGCTAAAATAGTATAAGTAAAATGTTTCAAAGTCAAAATCTCAAAAATAATCTAATGCTTAGTTCGAGAAAGTAGAAATAAGAAAGAAAATGCGTGTAAGGTAGACTGATTAGAGACGGTAACTTAGATATTAGATACTGATAATCTAATTTTCCTTTCATTGCAGTTTTTAGTGGTAGTTGTTCTTGTTATGAAGTTTCTAATGGAGTTAAATTCTTGCAGGTTCACAACCAAAGCTTGAAGGCAAAAAAAAAATGAAACAAAATCTTGCAACATTTTTGCAGTGTTTGGATCATCTAGGGGTGTTACTGCCAAGGTCCTTTAGATTGTCTCCTACCAGTTCTAGACTACATAACCAGTTGCCAAGTTTCCTGCCAAAGCTTTTAATTGCAAGTGAAGGAAACAACCCAGCAGCAGATCCTGGAGAAATTGAAAACAGGTGCAAGAAAGTTGCTGAAAGCTCAAAATAACATACGACAGCTCATGCACTCTGCCTGCACTATTCACAACAGTTGTGGGCTTGCATGTGATGCATACAAAAATTTGCTGTCAATTGGTCTTTGATTGATATATCACTGACAAGTTCACAAAGAATTCTTCTTACTGTCGATTGCATGGGATAATCCCAATAATACTCATCTTACTGTGGATTGAATGGGATAATCCCAAAGGGACACAAACAATAGAAAAGATAAGTTATTGAGTTTGAAAGATTCAAATAGCAGAAAACATTTGAATACGATTGAAGAGAACTGAAATCTAAGATGTTTAACTTATAATGAATGCTGATCATGGATTCTGATACAATTCATCAACAATCTACATTTTAGGGTACAGCCTTCTCCATAAACTAAGTCATGAAGCATTGCCTGTTAAAGTATAAACAAAAACTTAATTAATGAAAGCTAGAAACTAATTTAAACAAAGAAAAAGTAATCAAATTCTGTACCAACTTGACATTAAAAAATATATCAAATCTTCTACAGAAAAAAGAATCGAATCCAAGTAGCAGCACACTGGAAATGTATCAGATGCTGAGAATGTGCTGCATCTAAAACATTAAACAATTTTAATCCCAAAAAGAAAAAAGAATGACAAAATAATTAAATACTATCCCAGCCTGATTAAAATTAAATAAACAACTTCGACCCAAAATATAACTATTCTCAACATTTATGGGGGAAAAAACAGTATATAGAAAACCAAACTCTGCCCAACAAAAGGAAAATAAAATGTCAGAAAAAAGGAATTACAGAACAATCGGCAATGACAACTCGCAGAACAAAAAGAAAAGAAAAGAAAATGTCCAAAAAAAGGAATTACAGAACTTGCCTTGCCGTCTGCACATGCTCGGGGAAGCTCGCCGGCGCTCAGAGATGTTCGCCTATACTTGGGAAGACTCAAGAAAGGTCATGTGAAGCTCGCCGATGCTCAAAAATAGTCGGGGAAGCTCTCCACTGCTCGGGGATGCTTGTAGGAGGTCAGGCAAAGCTTGTTGGCACACTGGAATAGTTGGGGACTCGTCAGAGGTCAGAGATGCTCATCGAAGGTCGGGGATGCTCGCCTATATTCCGAAAGACTCGAGAAAGGTCAAGCGAATCTCGCTGACGCTCAAAAATAGTCGGAGAAGCGATCCACTGCTCGGGGATGCTTGTCGGAGGTCAGGCAAAGCTTGTTGGCACACTGGAACAGTTGGGGACTCGTCAGAGGTCAGAGATGCTCGTCGAAGGTCAGGGATGCTCGCCTGTATTCCCGAAGACTCGAGAAAAGTTAGATGAAGCTCGTCGTCGCTCGAAAACAGTCAAGGAAGCTCATCACTGCTCGAGGATGCTTCTCGGAGGTCATGGATGCCTCGCCGTCGTCGCCGACCACTGCTTTCCCTCTTTCTCTCTTTCTCTCATAATCACAGCTCGTTGCTACTTCACCATTGTCGACGGAGAAGATTTTAAGGCTCAGGGAAAGAATCGAGCCATAATTTTCCAAACGAACTTATATATAATAGGTACTGGGTCGGTTTGGGTTTGATTTAGACGATGGGTTCAGATTCGAATCCTAAACTAAATGCGCACACGAGGCGCAGCCAGAAGCATGCACACCTGGCCTCGCACGCGCACCTCGACATCGCTGCGGGAGGCAAGGCTGCGCCTCCTTTCGCCTCGCACGTTCGTCTCGCAACACTTTTAACATCACTGTTAATTAATAAAGCAATGAAATAATTCTTACTCCGTGGTCACAACTGTTGTTTTAAATATCGGCCGATATACTGGTATATCGGCCGAGATACTGGTATTTTATCCAAAATGATACGATAAGTGTAAAAATTTATCGGATATCGTTTTGAAACGATATTGGCCAATGTATCGCCACGTGGCCGATATATCGGCCGATATTCGAGATGAAATATCCGATATATCGGCCCTTATAGTTATTTATTTGGATAATAATAATTATTTTTTACTTGAGAGATTGTTTTATTTTACTCTATGTTCATTATGTTATCTCAATGATGTTTTTATATGATGTTTGGATAATAACTTATTCTTTTAATAATGTCTTATATGTATTTACTATTGATATATCAACCGGTATTTAGTACCATATCGCGATATATCACCCGGTATCCGGTACATAATTTTGCCGACCGGTATATCGCCGATATCCGATATTTAAAATACTGGTCACAATATCAAACAAATGTTTCCACAGTACAATTCTTACTCAAGAATCACATATCAAATGAATGTCTTTGTCTTTTTGGGGGAAAAAGGCTCATGAGCTTGCATCATAAAAGAGGAGAAAGATCTCCACAATATTCGGGCTTCATGGTGTATCATATATGTGAATTCACATGGAGTATCCAAATTTACCCGAAGCTGTATTAACATCCTACTGATTCAACAATTACACAAAGTCTAAATTCATTTCTATACTCGGAATTTTCTCTCTAAACCCATTATAAATTCACAATGAAGTGAATTCACAATCTCTCTCGCAACGAACCCATTTTTTCGAACTTTTTTTCTTTTTTGAACCCATTATTTCCGAACTTTATTTTCCCTTTTAAATACAAGTAAAGAGATACTAATAGTAGAAGAAGAAGAAGCTATTGATCCTCCTACAACAATAAAGCCTAAAAATTGAAATAGGAAAGGAAAAGGTTGCACCTTTGGAGACGGAAACAGCCTTTCTCGTCGCCGGCGGCGACCACAGGCTAGTGATTTCGGCGGCGGCCGCTTGGGATTGGGCGGCAGGGGTTTAGGGTTTTGATGAGTGGGCTGTGATTTCGGAAGAGAGAAAAGGCGAAGGTTTAAGTTAAAACCTCGGCCTAAACGGGCCGGACCAAAAGTACTTAGCCCAGGCCCTAAACTACCAGGATGCAGTTTTATGCAATATCAGAAATTTAGGGTACTACAAAGCAACAAAAAACTTGGTCTTCTCCCCAACTCTCTCCCCCTTCTTTTGCTCTGATTCAAAAACCTAAAAACAAAAGCCTCACATTTTTTTTGAATTTAGATTCTTTTTGGGTATTTACTGGACAAATATCCCAAAATTAGTTTATAGAAGATGATGAGAGGAGATTCGAGCTCTCAACAAGTTGGCTTGGATCTTCTTCAACAGTTGGAGCTCATCTTAGAACTCGATAGACTCATGTAAGCTTTGTTCCCTCTTCCTCTGCAATCACTTTGAACTCATCAAGTTGTCATCTTTGATATCTTTTCTTGTCATAGATGCTACTTGTACTGTACATGTTCAGAAAGTTGCAATTTTGAGTTGATTTAAGTATGAAGTAGCAATCAAGTAACATGAGTAATGATTCGAAAATTTATAGTACCATCATCAAAGAGAAAGCTTAATCTATTACTTCTTCCAAGCACACTAAGATCCTCATCAGCCGTCTCTCCTCTGAACCCCAGTCCCCATCTTGGGCCTCCACCAACCAAATCTTTCAGAAGCACCCTCGCCTCCAGTTCCTCCACCAATGCTCTTCTCGCAGCCGCCTTGAACCCTTGCTCGCCTATGCTATAGTCTCCGGCCTTTTATGGAATCCTTTTGTTGCCAGTCGCATTCTTCATGCTTCTACTCTTTTTTCTCCGCCTGACCTCACATTTGCATCTTCCATCTTTGCTTCAATGGGCAACCCCAACGTCTTCTCCTTCAATACAATGATCAAACTCGACCCTTCTGCCGCCTTGTCGCTATATGTGGAAATGCTTGGAAGAGGGATACTCCCTGATAAGCACACCTTCCCCTTCTTTCTGAAGTCATTGACTTCTTCAGCTCCTGTCCTTATTCTTGGAAAGGTGATCCATGCCCATGTACTCGTGTTTGGGTTTGAGGCTGACCCATTTGTGCAATCTGCACTTCTGAGCATGTACTTTGCTTGCCGGGCTCGTGATGATGCACTACATTTATTTGATGGAATCCGTCAAAGGGATGTGGCTACTTGGACAGCAGCTATATCAGGCCTTGTTGCCCAAGATTGCCATGAACAAGCAGTGTATGTTTTCAATGCTATGAGGTCTGAGCCTAAGAATTTAAATGTTAATCCTAATGTTGCGACAATGGTCTCTGTCATGTCGGCATGTGCTGGTTTAGGCTCTCTGGATCTGGCCAAAAGCTTGCATGCTTATGTAGAGAAGGCTGGATTGGAACATGATGTTTTTGTTCGGAATTCATTGATTGATTTGTATGCCAAGTGTGGGAGCATTGATTGTGCTTGGAAAGTGTTCCATTTTATGTGTGACAAGGACCTCTATTCCTGGACAGCAATGATCACGGGTTTTGCCATACATGGGCTTGGCAAGAAGGCACTTGAAGTATTTTCGTGGATGCAACAAATGTGCGCCGTACCTGATTCCACTACATTTGTTGCAGTTCTTACTGCTTGCAGCCATGCGGGGTTGGTCGATGAAGGTGTTAAAGTTTTTGAGTTAATGGAGGTGTTCAAGTTAAAGCCGGAGCTCAAGCATTATGGATGCATGGTGGACCTCTTCGGTCGGGCTGGGCTTCTAGCTCGTGCCTATGAGTTTGTGACAAGTATGCCAATGGAACCTAACCTGGTGATATTGGGGGCTGTGTTGAGTGCGTGCAGAGTACATGGTCATTTAGAGTTAGCCAAACTCATTATAAAGAAAATTGAGACGGCTTGTCTGTATCATGGAGGAGCTCATGTGCTTTTGTCTAACATGTTTGCTGATCAAAACCAATGGCATGAAGTGGTGTCTATTAGAGACTCAACTAGAGGGGATGAAAGTAAGCCTCAGGGTCAGAGTTGGATTGAAGTGAGAGGCATTGTTCATGAGTTTGGGGTTGAGGATACATCTCATCCGCTTGCAAGAGAGATGCATATGGTGCTGGATGAACTGGCGAAGCTAATGGAGGGAATTCATCTTGATTTTGTATTGCCTTTCTAGAGGTGTATCTCAAGCACATTATTTCTGAATATTTTTAATAAAATTCTTTTTGGAAAATAAGTTCACATCTAATACATTGACAAATGATATTTCTAGTTGAAATCTGGAGTTCAAAAGATAAAAGAAAAACAAAATTATAACTAAATTACCAGGGGAGAATGACTTTCATTATGCCTACTTTGTTTTTAAGTCGAATTGATTTACTAAATGCAATATAATTTTTTTTCTAAGAATGGATATCTCCACCTCCTATTTAATTATAAATATAGAGAGCCTCGTCCTTTTCTGACGGCAGCGGTGTGGGTGGTGATGGATGTGTAAAAAAATAGTGATACCACAGAAAGGCGCCTGTATCCAGGTGAAACAGTATAGATGAGTCCTTTCCCCTTCAATTTTATTATCTTCCAGGCTGCAAGAATTCATGGTCTGCATATCAACGGTCCAATTAGCATTTTTCCAATGGGAGCTTCCAATAAGTTTCAAGTCCAGTAAATCCTTTTGGACTGTATTCTTCAATCTTGAACTTTATTCTTGTTTGGCATTTTATTTTGCGAAGTCAGTATGATTCTGGTTATACAAAATAAAGAATTTTACAACAAGCTGAATAAAAGGATTGATTTGATGTTAGAAGATTTCTCGAGGTAGCATTTACCAATTTTTGTATTGACGAGGCCTTGCTTTGAACATTTTATTAGAAAACCGGTGTGCACAAATCAATAAGAATGCTAGGTTTGATTAAAAAGATAGCCGATTATGTGAGAAGCCAAATTTTGAACATTATTTCCTGTGTTGTTGCTAACATTAAATATTAATTTGTGGAATTTATCAGTTATATACTTGAGTATGTTGACATTCAATTTGGAAAAGAAGTCTGGAGAGCTTTAAGGAAGAATGCAAGGAGGTAGAAGGGCCAGATTGAAGTTTGAACTTGGAGGAATTTAGTATAGCTTTTTCCCACTGGAGTCTTGAAAGATGCCAATGGGTTGGAAAAGTGACATTCTAATGCTCATATACAAAAGTAAAGAGAGTCACAAGACTGCTTCAATTATAATAGCCATACTGAAGCTAAGAAGTAATGGAACAAAGATTAAGTTGAAGTATTAGGAGCTAAGCATATTTATGTTGGAAAGATCAACATCAGAAGGAATATTCATAGCAGGCGCGCGCGCGCGCGTTCATTAGTAGATTGTACACATGGTGTCAGAGTGTATATTTAAACATGTCCAAGAAATTAATGAACGTACAAGCAAGAATTGCAAAGCATACTCTCTCTCTCAAAAAAAAAAAATAAATAAAGAATTTCGAGGCATACTTGGAAAACCATGTCTTTTACCTCCTCTTGCAGCTGCAAGTGTGACAAGATGTAACAAGAGATACAACATGTTTTAAAATGATGATGGTGCCAATTCTGTCTTCTACGCCTTACCCTTTATATCCTTCACATGGGTGTAAATGCCGAAATATTTGATCCGCTTCCACTAGGCAGATATGGACACAAAAACTAATTTGCAAATACAATTTGGGTATTTAATATACACTCTATTCAAAAGACAAATCGAGCATGGAGCGTTCGAAGATCAATACCTGATTTGCTTCTTATTATATAAAGTATAATTATATTTGTAGGGTAAATTGCAGGAAGATCCCTTGTGTTATTGATCATGTAGCACTAATAGCCTCTGAACTAGATTATTAGCAAGAAGACCTTCTGAATTAATGGTGTTCAATTTTTTCCCCATTTTGTTCTTCTCTTTTCTGTATTCCTTATCTCTTTCCCTCTTTCACTCCTCACATGTTTTGTCAAAACCCATGCCTTAAACCAAACTAAATCATTTTTTTTCCTCCTATGTCTCATCTCCTCACTCCCACTACCCTCTCTCTCTCTCTCTCTCTATCTCTCTCTCTCTCTCTCAGCCTCCTCATCTCGTTCTTTTCTCTTTCGCTCTTCTCTCATCTCTCTTTTCAAAATTCATCCTTCAAGTGAAACTCAACCTTCTTCAAATCAAATTATCTCTTCTTCAAAAAAAAAAAAACCCAAACTAATCCCTTCCTCCCATCTTCAAAATCTAAACCCAAACCTAAAATATTTGCTCTCTCCGAACCTAAATCTTCTCTTTCTCTACAAAACTTAAACCTTTGACGAAATCCAAACTTAAAACCCACTCCAAGCTACTACTGCTGCAACTTGATGCGGTACTGTTGTTGCAATTTGCTACTGGTTGGGGGGAGGGAGAAAAAGATGTAAAAAGATGGAGGAAAAGGGAGAAGAAGGGGGAGAGATATCAAGGAAAATAATGAGAAATTAAAAGAGAGATTAAAAAGAGAGGGAAAGAGCAGCAAAAGAGAGAAAATAAAAGAGAGGGATAAAATTGAAAATATGAAATAATTTACGACTCCAACCATTATAAGGGGGTGTTACTGCTAATAATCTAGTTTAGGGGTTATTAGTGCTACATGATTAATAGTACAAAAGGGGATTTTCTGCAATTTACTCTATATTATATATTTGTGTATATAATATACACACAAAACTGGGTACATCATAAGATCAAAAGGTCAAAGTTTGATGGTTTTGGATGGTGGACAAAATTGATTTCTGATAACAAGTAATATAGTTTTTTGGATACCATTAGCACTAAAAGTGTACAAAATTATTGCAATGAAGTCAATCATTAACTATAGCTAGTATTTTTTTAGGAGGAAGTCCTTATGGTAAAAACTTTATAGTTAAGGTGCTTGGGCGAGAGTAGTACTAGAAAAGGTGTCCTCTTGGGAAGTCCTTAGTTGAGGCATTAAAAATTGTATCAAAGTCAACACCAGTGAGAAGTACGCGGGATTAAGTGCCGCCTCAGTGAATTACACAAGGATATGGGTGGGCCCATGTTTAGAATCCCAAGTGATGTGGAGGTCAAGTGCTCTTATTGCGAGGACCCCATACAATAAACAGGGAGAGTTTGTCATGACTGTATATAATTGCTATGAACCCAAGAACTAATAATAGCTAGTATTTTTGAGGCAAGAAACATTAAAAATTTCCATGGTTAAGCATGCTTGAAGAAGATAATGCTGGGATCGATGACCTCCTATGGGGCCCTTGCTTGTAGTGTTACACAGGATATTTTGATATTCAGTTTTTTAGATGATTCATAAACTAATTTGGATAGTTTGGCAGACATCCTTAGTATCCATTGTTTCTGTACGGTTTATATTTAAACATGAAGCAGATATGGGAGAGGATTCACATAGCGCCATGGTCATCTTTTTTATTAAATTTGGATGTCTGGGTATCTGGCTCACATCTGCTCTATTTGTCTTCTAATCCTTCCACAGTTTTATTACTTGTCATTGTGTCTTTTGGTTTTGACTGCCCTAAGTATTGCTAATGTTTGCAAAATATACTTGGTTGTGGGTGCATAAGACTTTCTTTTTCCATTCCTCATGATGTAATGCCTAACTATGCTTTTCAGATCAGTTTCTGTAAGCTAAATGATATATACCATTCTTCAAATTAGTTACATTTTATGCTTTTTCATGTTCATGCAGTGATGAAGTAGGTTTCATACACCCCACCCAGTTTGCAGCACTGAATGAAGAAGAAGGTTCAAGTGGTTCACTGTCCCCAACTGCCAATTTGGATCAATCGTCAGATGACATTCTGAATAAAGGCAGAGTAGAATTGCAAGAGCTAAAATATGACCATACAGTTTTCTGGAACAACAATCATAAGTTGGCTATCTCAATTCAGGCATTACCACACTTGTATAATGCTGCACTGCATGCATATATGGATGTAAAAAGAAGCTATGAACAGTCAGTCAGATCATCACTAAACAAAGATTCCTCTCATCATGCAAGTTGCGGAGGTGATTTTGATCATTTCCTTGAAAGCGATGTCCTAAAGCATACACGGGCACTTTTGATTATGAGCTACGATTTTAAGAGTGCGTGGAATTCCAGGTTGTTGTTTTTTTAAACTATAGTACACGATTATTATTTTCTGTAAATACCTTTCATTATTTTTTATGTTAATAGAGTTTAGATAAACTCTAGTATTCAACTCAGATGTTAATATGAGGGTCAGTTCATGTTTTTGTAAATATGCAATACTGCAGAAAGACATGCTAGCTTGTTCATCTTCCTACGGTAAAAAGAAAGTGGAACTTACTATCTGCTAAACAAACTACTGTCTGTTCACAGAAAAGAAAAATATAAGGAAGTGAAACCATCCCTTTTGTTGAAAACTTTGACATGCTCTAACCAATAACTTTCTGTCATCACACCTTTATGTCTAACTTCTATGACCTGTTTTCGTATCCCAAACTTTTGCTTGGTGATATGATGTTGAAGTAGTCCTTCATTGAGTTCACGTGCTTGTTGGTGGTGCTAATCTTATTTTGAATACATCCTATCAGTTGTTGCTTTTCTATTTTGTATCACATTCTGTTTCATTTATTTTGATTTAAAATTTAGTGAAAGTTGTGTAAGTACCCAGTAAAGCGTTTATGTTTCCTTTAAGCTCGCCCAAAGATGAACGCTTAGTTAATGCTGCATACCGTGCTTCAGAGTCGTATTTGGTGAGCTCTGAGGAAACACTACATGGTTCCCTGAAAGAGGGTCTTTTATGAAATCTATCACTTCTAAATCTCAGGAAGAATTTGTGCCTCTGAGGTTCCTTTTATTCCTGGTCTTTGTGATATATTACATAAATATGCTGTGTTGCTGTCCATGTACATTTATGCTTCTGATGCTCCTTAGATCAAGGGCTTCTCTGTAATACGTTACAGAGATTATGTGAATTTACAACACAAGCCATCAAGCCATTTGCAGATTAGTGACTAACAGTAATATTTATATCAGGAATATTATGCATCTCTACCCAAAAAACACATTTATTCTATCTTCAGCTATGTTCATTATGAATAACAGTAGCATTTATCTGTTCTGTAGGAAGCTAGTCCTATCGAGAAAGCAGGAGGTGTCATTATTTATGGATGAATTCCAGTTATGTACACTAGTTCTTTCATATGCACCGAAAAGTGAAAGTGCTTGGAGTCACAGGTACCCCCCCCCCCCCCCCCCCCCCCCCCCCCCCCCCCCCCCGGGGTCTCTCTGTGTGTGTGTGTTGAGGTAATCTAGCACTGAAAACAGTTTCTTCCCCCCAACCCCTTCTATCCTGGTTTTTTTTTCATTTCTCTAGCAGAAGCTATCATATCTAATGCATAGAGAAATCAAAGTTCAGTGTTTGCTCAAAATCTGTGTAGGCCAAGCCCTTGGAAGTGTTCCATTAGGTCTCACCACCGGCTGTTGGACCATTCATATCCGATCTACTAGAACTTCTCTTTGCAATAGAAGCAAATTCTATAAACAATTTTCTATACGACCTTTAGAGTTTTTGTACTCTATTACCTTAGATCCCTCTTCTTTTCTATGGAAAATTCCAGCAATTTGTGTTTTAACATCAAATGAACTTGTCAAATTGAAGGTTTAACAGTGGTTTTCCTAATAACACCTATCTAGTATCACGGGAAAAGTTTTTCTATTTAACGTAAGAGACATATCAAGCTTTTCTCTACAAATTTGGATTAATTGGGATTTTCCGTGTAGAGGATCAATTACTAATACTCAAATTATTCTAAGTTTTCATTAGTTCAATGATTAAATATGCATCAAATTTACTTTCATATTAGTTCTAGCGTAGACATCAAATGGTGTTCTTGGAGCTGATTATGACATTGATATTGGGGATTAGCTTGAATATATAAACTTTCTTGAGGTTCTTGAGGCTTATGCTTAGGAAAGGTCTCCATCCAATGAAGTAATCCTTTCATCAATTCTATGCTTCTACTAGGAAAATCTTATCTTTGTGTACTTATATTAACCCTTAAGTTTGTACATTGTTAGCCGAACCCGTCAAGTTAAGTTGTGGTATTTTGACATGGTATTAGATCACCAGTTCCAGAGGTCCAAGCCTCCATAATTGCAGTTTAAATATATTTATTTATCCCCAATTATTATGCCTTGTCAAACGAGTCATATTTATGTTGGAAGCCTTTCCACAAAGGCCGGCCCTGTGAGGGGAGCAATAAGTGTTGTCAAATGAGTCATGATCAGAATTTATTTAGTAGTTCCCTGGCCAGACATTTGGATAATAGATAGAAGTATTACATAAAATTACAGGTCTAATAATAATTAAACCTTTAAACAAAGATGATTATTCCTCCAGAAACTCATTTTCCGGCAATGTGACTTCATTAGCCTTGGTGGTCATTTAGCTTGTTGGTGTGCTTAATGGCTTTCTCTTCTAGTTCAAAACTAGTTGTAGGACTCCTCTAGCTATTCCTTGAATTAGTGTTCATCTTAGCATGAGAAAGGAGTTAACACCTGCAGGTATTTTTATTTATTGATTGTAGTTTGTGTATATTGATTAACTAGATGGGATTTCCTTGTTTGTCCTTCACCAGAAATTTCTACTTCTACTTCCTAGTATGTTTATGTAGATATTCTTAGTGTGCAAGAACTTATCAATAGAATGTATAATCTCAGGCGGTGGACCATCAGGATGATTTCAGGAAAAGATCATGATCTGCAGGATCTTGTAGGAAAAGAATCAGCACTGGTGAAGAATATTGCTGAGGTTTATTTCCCATTCAGCATATTGATTCTTTAAATAACTGAAGGTTTATTAAATTGCATCTTCATGAATTCTGTAGATGTGTTCTTTCCAATCTCCTTATCATGCTTTTTGTACAATATCATTTGATTATTGAGAAAGAATGTGATAGTAAGTAATACATGGGGCCAGAGGGATTTCACCCTTTATTCTTGTGCCATCATTTTGCTCAGTAGGATGGATTTTGATGTCTAAACAATGTTCTGGTTAGAATGGCATGGAGATACTAGATATAGAACCTGTATCTGATCTATGATAATTCAATATTTTTTAGTTTAAGAGTTTTTAGTACTCTTCTTCCATTGGCATATGTAACACAATCCTGTTTAGTCACCATCTTTGCCATAAATTCTAGGATGCTTGGTGGTAGGACAACTACCTTATTGGCCATGCATTGTAATAAGATTGTGAAACCAAGGAGCAAAAAGGACATGAAAATTATAAGGTCATAGTCAAGACTCTATTTTGATATGCTTCTCTCTATTTTTTCCCCCCTCTAATGCAGAAATCCAAAATGAACTATCGTGCTTGGAGTCATCGGTGCTGGCTTGTTCTTTACATGACGAAGTCACAGGTTAGATCAGAATATTTATTGTTCTCAACAACTCAGTGTTTTGAGTAACCTTACTGCACATAAGTACAGTTGTTTAATAATGTATTGGATTGAGGTCGTTATTGTAGAAAGTAGAATTGGAGTTCTCAAGTTCATTTTAATATGTCACCGGAACCAAGTGCTTTTTTATTATTTACTCTGCTATTTGGCTATATGAAGGCCCTATTATATTTGCTTCATATTTCATGGCAGTATGACACCCTCATTTGTTTATCCTGTATCTTTCCTGGGAAAGAAAAAAGGATTAACTTGTATCTTCTCTTGATGATGTGCAACTTTTGACTTCCTTGTTATTTCTTGAGTGTCAAATTGATCGGAATTGGTATGATGACTGTGTATAAACTGATGCTTACAGGTTCTTGATGAGTTGAATAAATCAAGAAAATGGGCTGAACTGCATGTTGCTGATAACTGCTGCTTCCACTATCGTCGAGTAAGTTTTCTATTCATCCATTTCATCCTAATTGTGGGAATTACGTATTTTGTATGAAGGGTATTGTCAATCATACTTCTAAGCAAACTATGTTCTGCGTATTGGATTTTCTCCATAATCTTACCAGAACATTGCTAATCTCTTACCAAGCTCTTATGGTGCGCAAATTTTGAATATTTTTTTGTTTCAAGGCATTATAAATGACCTAGATCATGCTTAATGGTAAGGGTGTTCCATTTGAGCTAAAAAATGTATATTCTGATTGATTAGGATCGAGCTCAAATCTATCAGTAGGATCCTAGTCAATCTTTTGGAGAATGGCCTTATAGATGATCCATGTACCTGATTTCGATGTTTTCCAGTCATGCCATTATTTCCCAAATGAAATCTATTCATATATTTGGTGTTCTCCCCATATGCTTGTCAAAATACTGCTGTTTTCCCTTTTATTTTAATGATTTATAACAAAAAATATTTATAGTATACTTAGCCTAATCATTACCCCCCATATTCTCTTTTCTTTCTTCATACCTCTGGTTCCCCCCCTCATATTAACATGCTTTTCTGACTTATACCATCAGTATCAAAATTATCCTAGGTTGTATTGTGGTGATTCTCCAACTCAGAAAACGTGCAAGCTTTTCTCTACAAGGACTTTCCTCGATGCCTATGGCCGCATACAAACGTTAATTTAATTTTAAAAAATCCATCTTTATCATGAATTCAGTATCTAGAATAGCTTCATATTTATTATTTTTGGTACCCGAAGACAAGGAGGTGGATTTCAACCTTTTGTATCGACTTTAATTAACTGGCTGAATTCCGAGCTGATAAAACTCATGAGATACCTAGTTTTGAAGTCAAAACGATTTCTTGTACTATGCAAAACTTTTCTAATACATTCGTCAGGAAGAGGTCCCAACTTCTTACATATCTATGAAGTTATAGACTGTTATGGAGCCTCCAGTCAATTCTTTTATTCTCTCTTTTTTAACTATTACCGGAATTGTAGCCTAATGTTGACGATGACGTGGTATATTTTATTTGAATATTTGTTGTTGTCAATAAATTATTCATTACCAGTACCAATAGACACGCATGCATACATGTCTATTGTGTGCTCTTACCTTTTTTCTTTTCTTGATTGCAGAGGATAATGCTTAGAGTTCTAGAAGACAACGTTGTAAGAGGAGGTGCAGAGACACCCTTTAATTACAGGTCTGATGTTTATATTGTATGGAAGGTATGGATATTTTATTTTAACTGCATCATTCTTTTTAGTTTATTTGGGGTTGATAGTACCTGTAGATGGTTGGAGTTTCCCTTTTCTGATCAAATGATGAAATTTGCAATAGAAATCCCACACTCATCGAGGCATAATATAAGGATTAAGAATCCGAATGAAATCGCTACTGTTTGGGGCTGCTTTATCTAAAGCATACTGCTGTTGTTCTCTGCTCTTCATTTTCTTTTCCGTTCCTGTAACCAATTGCTAGCAATAATTTTATGGATACACAAGGGGACAGTTATCAGTTTATCAATTTATAGAGGAGGAAGATGCTTTAAAGCACATATAAGGAGACAATTATTAGTTTATAAGTTAGTCCCTTGCTGTTGACTTCAGGTTAAGATGTCACAACCTTAGATTGAAATCTATAGGCTGATTCCTTAAGATGGAAAATTCCACCTTTGCAATTGCTGGTGACCTTAACTGAAAATCACCTAGAATGGAGGGGGTGAATACGTGATGTGCTAATCAAATGCGAAATTTAAAAACTTATACTAACTAAAACTAACACACAAATAGATACCAAAGAGTGAAGCCGAATTTTCGATGAAGGGCTCTAAAACTTCTCCTCAAGATTCCTCTTTAATAAGAGTCGAGGTGCTTAATTGCTCTTTTGCTTCAAACAAGTGTAAGCACATGAAACTATATCAAGCATGTAAAGATAGACAAGTAATAGCAAGTAAGATATAAACTAGAGTGAATTGAGACAGAGAGATGATTAGCAATTGCAAGCACAGAAAATTGTTTTGAGGTTCAAGCCACTTGCTCTGCATTCCTGCCTTCACCGCAATGAAGGATTTCACTATGCAAGATCACTCAACAATATAAGTTCTCTCAAGAACTCTGAGACCTCACAAGCTTCTCACTCTGTGCCGCAACACCTACAATTACGAGCTTGCAAGCTTATTCCGAGGCCACAACCTCTAACTGCTTGAAATATAATGTAGAACACTTGGTGATCAATCTCCTTGACCACAACAATGAATTCCCACAGGGGCTGTTTGGATGCTCGAAAGTGAGTGGAAGTGAGGAAGTGAGGAAGTGGGATTTTTTTTCTTTTTGGAAAATCAGAATTTGTATTTTTTTTCCGGTGTTTGGATGGTATTGGGAAGTGTAATTGGAAAAGTATAATATTTTTTCGGTATTTGGTTGGTAATGTGGTAGTGAAAATGTTGACCACAAAGTTGATCGTAAAATAATATTAAAATAAAAATTACTTATGAAAAAGTTTGGACTGTAATTAGAATACAAGTAAAAATTACATGACCTGTGGCATTTTGGAATTGAGGAAATGGCTGTGTAAAAGGGAAAAGGAGAAAAGGAAAAGGGTTTTCCATTTTCTTTTCCTGGTGTTTGGTTGGACATAGGAAGCGGGAAATGACACTTCCCACTTTCTCACTTCCGCCCACTTCCTTGAATCCAGACAACCCTACAAAGAAAACTTCTATAGAGTAAATAGAGGAGATTGGCTCAAGCTTGTGTGAGGAAAACTTAGAGATTTGAAAGTAGAGGATAAAAAAACTATTGGGAAAACTTCTTTGAAGATGTAAGAGTTTGTAGCGCAAAGATAATTTTTCCCAAAAACGTGTTTTCTTCATTTTTCAAATCTTTTTTAAAACTAAAACTTGGATTTTTAAACTTTGAAATCTTGAGAATCTTATAAAAACTTTTGGGAAAAACTCTCTACAAGGGGTCCTATTTATAGGGAATAGGATGAGACCATTAGAGACCAATCTCAATCATTAAGAACATGTTTAAACTCAAATAAAGTAAGATATAATGTTTGGGAATAAAACAAAAATCAGAAATAAAAAAACTGACCATTTGAGGTAATCTACTGCTTTTGGCAGCAGAGCGGTCGACCACTCGATCGACAATCAATGACTAGAAATCTAGCCGTTGGAGCCAGCGGCCGACCGCCCAGTCGACCTTACAAAGCAGACTATTCTGCTCTACACAATTAGCGATCGACTGACCGGTTGATCGGCCAGCCCGGCTGCCCAACGGTCGACCGCGTGCACAAGCAGTTTGCTGGTGTGCACGACCGGTTGACTGTGTGCATAAGCAGTCTGCTTGTGATATACCCGGTTGACCGCCCGATCGACCGACCTATGCCAAAACCTATATTTTTTATAATTTGAAATTTCTTTTAAAACAAACTAAATTTCTAAAAAATCTACAAAAATAAGTTCATATAAATACTTTAGAGTACAAATATGTAGGATTTAAAATCAATACATATTACAAACATGTGAACTTCTTTTTGAGATATGAAATACAATTTGAAATAAATACTATATTTTCTAAAACAATAAACTTTAAATTGAAAAGCAAGTTTTTTTTCAAAACTTGTATAAATACAAAACAAGTTATTTAAACTCTTTTGAAGCACCAATGTGTATAGATAAAACCAAATACACATATAAACCAATATGAATTTATTTTTGAGTTTTTTTCACAAAATCAAAACACAAGCTAGTTAAACCGAAACCAATATCAAACTTTTGTGTGCGTGTAAGCTGAGGAATCAAGTCTAATCTAAACTTTACAAAAATCTAAACATCCTTACAAATTAGATTCTTCTTCTTGAAATGGTCTTCTTTCTTTCTCTTGACTCGATTAAAACTTGATTCCTTCGAGTTAGACTCCTTCTTGAGTTCTTGATGTATTCTTTATGTTTGAGTTCTTGAATCAACACGTATTAGCTTCAAATATTGAAAGTCTTTTTGAAGAAGTTAAACACCAAACTAAGATCTTGATTAATATAAACTTAAATAATACAGGATCATTAGTATTATAATTATATGAGTTAATCATCATCAAAACTAGAGTGATGGACCTTTGGGCCAGCATTCACATCTTAGCAAGTCAAGACCCTCTCCATTTGGTGATAATTTCTATCAATATTTTATTGTTTTCATAAAAATAGATCATTTGTTATCGTTATTCGTTTGCATAAATGTCTGAAATTATTGGCCTCATGATTTTGACAGGAGGAGCTCCAGTGGAACAAGTTGCTTATTCAACGCTACATAGGGAGAGAGGTCTGTTACCTTGCCTCACAAGAGCTAGTTGTTTGATTTTTTTTCTGAGAAAGGCTGCAATCATGACACTCTTTATAGTAATGCTTGGATTCAAGGCAAATGTGATGAATATTGTATGACTTCATTTTATGCTAGGCTTTTCCGGAACCTAGCATGTTTATGCTAGGCTTTTCCAGAACATAACATGTCTCTGCACAACTTGTTTTTTCATTTATTATGAAAGGCTGGATATATTGCCTCATGTAAATAACATGGACAAACTTTTCCACTTCTTGAAGGCCTTGTGGATTCACCGAAGATTCCTCGCTCAATGTTGGATAACAAAATTTGCCGCCAACCAACAGGTGACTGATCCCCATTTTGGCACTCGCCCTTGTTTAGCAACCCCCACAGTAGATGATTTTCTAGATGAAGAGTCGGAGCTTGTACATGCCTGCCTGAACGCCTCAACTGATGAATTTGATGACTGTCAATCTCAAGCTAAGCTTGCTGCTTCCTACATTCTGTGGATATCAAAGGTCCAAAGTTCTTTCTTACATCCATTTCTTATCATTTTAAAGTAGAAATATTTACTTTGAAATATTAAATTGTTCATGTTCTGTCATTTCTTTCAAGAGTGTAAAATTTTGCAAGATCACACTTTGTCTCCATCTTCTTTGTTACAGCAACTTCCTCTGCATCAAGAGGCTAAGCTGCATGAAAGGTTGATACAGGCAGTGGACCTCAAGGCTTTACTGACAAAGAAGTGCCCCGAAAAATTGCTACTTTGGGAAAGATTGCTAGATTGACTGCTAGAAGCTGTAATCAGATGTAATGTTTTCATAACTTGCTTCTTTACTTTCTTTCTTGTAATCCCAAACTTTCACTCATCAACTTACATTGCTTTTATCAGAAAAGCTAGGCAAGTTAATCGTATGGCCCTCTCTGTAGCTGTATGCTGACATTATACTCCTATTCCCTTGTTAATCACAATTGTTTCTTGTCTTGCTTGCTTCTTGACTAGTAAACTTTGTTACCAGGTCTGTGCAATTTCCCTTAGATTTGCACACCATTTTTTTCCTTCCCTTTTGGAACAAGCTTGGTACAGTACCTCCAAGCTTTATAAGCTCTTCAGAGGTACTGAAACATTCTACTCATGAGCAGGAGATGTTAAACTGTAGTTGAGAAGCCATGAGATGTAACTTTCAGTAGAGTCAATTGGAAAGTTGCCATCTTTTCAACCAATTAACATGCACTCAATCACAAGTATCAATTTTGGTAATTTCTTTCATCCTGTGAACAGGACCTATCCCCCCCCCCCCCCCCCCCCCCCCGCCATGGTTCCTAAGATTTATCAATTTTGCTCTCTTATATAATTAACTAGATAAATCCTTCATGAATTCTTTCCATACATTTAAAGAGGCACATGCAATTTGCAGCAGTGCTCACACATAAGCCTCAGAAACATGAACATGTAAAGCATGTGTAAGGAAATCTAGTCTAGTGATCTAATTTTTTCGAAGTTATGAATGCAACAGAACCAAGGGGAGCTTGGATCAGGACCTGCAAAGACTGGATTCGGCAGCTCTCTCAGGTATGTCTAGTTTGTCTTTTATTATTTGATGATGTATGTGTTTTTCATTGATTAGGTCAATCAATTAGGGTTTTTGTTCACTGTTCTTATTTTGTCAGCTATGCATATATGAACCTTTAATTTGATAATGTTGTTTTTTTATGCCAAAGTAATGTTAAAATCCAATTCATATTGGTCACAAACTATTTTAGCCCTGTTGATTAGAGGAAAAGTTACTAGTCATTAATTATCTGGTATAAAATCCAACATAAAAGTTCATTAGACACTGACAATATAGATTCTATCAACGAGGACAATCTAGAGATAAAATAAATTCCTTCTCCATGCTAAACTTCTGGATGAGTCCAGACCCTTTGGGCCAATAATTTCATATGCTTCAACAAGTTTATACAATGCATGTGATGGTAGACTTCGCAAATCATCAGCGTGCACATAGTGTCTCTCAGTACTGAATGTTGTTTCTGGTTCTTAGACCTTCTCAAGCCCTCCAATATCCCCTCTACTTCTTACATGGTAGGTCTCTCATCCCTTCTCAACTGAAGGCACGTCTCTGCGAGCATAGCAATTGCCATAAGCTTTTCTTCTGTTCCCTCTTCTTTAACTCTACTCTCCAAAAGTTGAAAGAGTTGGTTCTCTCTTCTTGCCAAAAGAAGGCAACTACGCAGGTTTATTTCTTCAGGACATCTTGCTGACGAAATTGGTTTCTCCCCCGTTAAAAGCTCCACAAGAATAACTCCAAAACTATATACATCACTCTTCTCTGTTAATTGACTAGCCTGATTACTCAGGATCTAGGTACCCTAATGTGCCTTGTACAATTGTCATTAAATGGGTTTGATCAGGTGGAAGAGACCTTGAAGCTCCAAAGTCGGGATACCTTTGCTGTGCAGTTATCATCTAAAGGTATGTTCGAAGACTTGACACCCCTATGCAATATGGATATAGAAGTCGAGGAATGAAGATATGCAAGCGCTCATGAGGCTTCGGAGGCAGTCCTTAGACTGTCTTCCCATGACAGAAAGGAGTGACGTTAAAGGTGTTCATTTAGTGTTCCATTTGGGACAAATTCATAGATTAGTAAAGGAACTTCACCCTCCATGCAACACCCCAAGAGTCTTACCACATTTTTATGGTTGATTTGAGAAAGAATGACCACATCATTGATAAATTCATCAATTTCCTCTTGTTTTGCTATTTTAGCCTTCTTAATAGCAGCTACTCTTTGATATGCGAAAATGCCTTTGTAAACTGTGCCATGGCCTCCATGACCAAGGATTCTCATGGCATCAAAATGGTTGGTTTCCTTCTCAAGCTTTTCCAAAGAAAAGTTTTTTGTTCTCTCGGCTAGAGCTTTATTCGAAGAGATTAATTGTTGTAGGAGCAAACCTTGATTCTTACAAAAGTGTTTCTCCTTGATTCTCCTCACAATCCTTTCCTTCCATCTTTGATGGAGGAGGTAAATACTGAGAAATAATTGTAGAAATGCTGCGGAAGTGCTTATGCCAATGATGAAACCTGCAAAGCTGTCAATACGAATTAATAGCAAATCTCAGATATATGATTACTGGATATTTTCATTTTGTTTGTTGGAACATACCCATGACAACAAAGGATTTCTTGACAGGGTAGCATGATTTTTGAGGGTCACCTTGTGTTTGAGGAGGACAAGAGCATTCATAATACCCAGGGAGATTTATGCATTTTCCATAGCAACCATATTTTTCTGGTGTTTTCCATTCATCAGTGTCTGACAGGCCATCAGAAGAAAACACAGTTGGTTCCAAGCTCCCTTGTGTTGTCTTGAGTATGAATTCTATGGTAAATAGGAGCAACTAGCAAGCTGTCATGAGCGTTAAGGTGGTTTAAAATGACTCTGAGTTCAGCTTGTTTATGTTTTATGAGATTTTCAGATATAGGAATAGTTTTTTTTATTTCATTACAATAGTATATTAACTCTTTTCATTTTTGACTTTTATAGCCCAGTTAATTATTAGACGAGTCTTCAATTGGTAGTGAGTCTATACTAGGATGGGGTACAGCGGTATGTGATACATAATATTATTATCTTCCCTCAGTTGTTGAGCAATGCTTGAGTAATGATTAAGCAAATGGATAGTGATTTAGTAGTTATAGCAATTCGTTGTCAATTTCTCCCCTGCAACAAGGTTGGAACAATGATCTTGCCAAAATTCAGATAATTGTTTGTAGGATTTATGTCTAGAAGGAGAAAGGTGTGCCTACGACAATGCTGGTATATGTCATCGTTGTTATTTGTGGATTTTGTTTTTCTTTTACTCGTGAACCCAAGATGTTTCTTCCCCAGCCTTTCCTATGCGGGAGAGAAAATTCTTTCACTCTTGATGTGTAATATTCCTTGCGAACTCTCCTAAGGTGCCTATTCTTGTTAGGGTTCGGATGTTAGAAAGGTTTCATTTTCAACAATAGTTATGTGTCCTATAGAGTTGGTAATAAGAGATGGAAATACAGAAAAACTAGTTAGACTATTCATTTTATGGTGACAAAGCGACAAAAGAGCAACTGAAAAACATGCGGCTCTTTTATTATTTTGTAAATTATATTAAATGTAAATAAAGTGTAAGTGTGTCAATTTTTAAAAAATAAAATTAGGATAAAAATCATTTTTTGTATTCTTCAAACCAATTAATTTAAGCTAATCTACTCTAGGTAAGTAAGGTCATGCCATACCAAATGAAAGGGAAAAAAATTATAACGTGCTCTTCAATTGTCAAATAAATAACAATATTTTTGGAGATCTATATATCACATTTTTAAGTTTTAGTGACGACAAAACTAAATTTAATTAGCTATAGAATTTTTTATTTCAGGTATCCTCATAAGTAGGGGTGCCACCGGATACAGATTATCCGCGGATATCCGCATCCGAATCCGCCTCCAATCCGGATACGGATATCATTTTTTCACATCCGTCAATATTCGTATCCGTATCCGAAAGGTAGGTGCGGATACGGATATGGTAAAAGTAATATCTTATTCGTATCCGTATCCGAAAGGTAGGTGCGGATACGGATATGGTAAAAGTAATATCTTATTCGTATCCGATCCGATATCCGAATGTTGCGTGCTTCATAATGATATCGGTATGGAGAAGACTATTCTTCAATGGAATAAGATATTAAATTTTGATATTTTGAGTTGGTGAAAAAGTAATAGTGAAAAGTATTCGATTCTTGCAAGAGCACCACATGATATTTTGAGTATTTCGACATCAACCATGTCATCCGAATCGGCATTTAGCACCGGAGGACGTGTAATCTATTGTTATAGAAGTCAAATGACAATGAATATGATGAATGTATTGATATGTACACAATAATATCATAGTATGTATCACATTTAATATTGTAGTAGATGAGATAAAAAGTAATATAAGTATTTCTGTTTAATTTATCTTTAACCATATCCATTTTTAACATATCCGATTAGTATCCGCATCCGATCCGCTAATATCCGATTTATATCTGATATCCGATTTTGACGGATACGGATATCATTTTTTCACATCCGCCAATATCCGTATCCGTATCCGAAGGTTGGGTGCGGATATGGATATGGTAGAGGTAATATCCGATCCGTATCCGATCCGATGGCACCCCTACTCACAAGTCTTGACAATTATAAACATGAACTACATAATTTGCAAATCTTGGTAGCCAACACATAGTTTGAAATGCTATCAGATGAGAAATCTCAATTAAAATCATATAATCTAGTGTAAACCACTTAAGCACTTATTCAATTTAGAAAATATAATATAATAAGCGTAAGAGGGAGAACCTATGCATCCGTTGGAAATGTAGGGATTCCCCTCATATCCTTTTTGACATTGGCAGGGATATCCAAAATTTGGATTGCTCTGCACCACTGCCTGATGGCATATACTGTTGATGCTGTTGCATGCGTAAGTGGCTATGTCACTCAGAGCTTCTATGCAAGTCTTGTTTTGAATCACCCATTACAATTCAATTGTCACCCATCCATCAGCGAGGAGACTGGGTGAATTTTGTGTTTCTGTGTAAGTATCTAAATACTGAGGCAAGAACTTCAACTTCCCTCTCGCCAGTTCTATTTGTACTAGTGATCCATATTGATCCTGTACAAAGCTCAGGGTTGGAGGTTTGGCACTAGAGTTGGATGAAAGGTTGAAGCCTGTTTCTCTGGAACAGCCAGCTCCAATGCCAAAGGGTAAGGGGATGCTTATGTTTCCACATTTTATTAGACAATTGGGTTCAGGAGCTATCCTTGCTTTGATGACTGTTAGACAGGTCAAAGATACAGTATACAGTAGGTTAAATATTTGAAGTTCATATAATTTTACACAAATATAAAAAGAATAAAACTTTCTTTGAAGTTTCATTATAGAAGATCGAACCTTGACAGCCGTGTCACTTATTATAGGGATTGCCTTGGTAACGTTCAGTGCATTGGCAATTATATCCCTATTCGTCTTCTTTCGAGCGCCACCTGCACTGACCTGGACCATTGATGACCAACAGACTTACCCAGAAACACAAAACTCACAAGTCTGTTGGTCATCAATGGTCCAAGCCAGCCCTGGGGAAACTGGTTTGGGCACATTGATGCTTGTGATCTTCCAACCAGGATCACCAACAAAGGCCCAGCTTGTGGTCTTGTCCCATTTTCTTGTTTGGTTTGAGCACATGAGGCAAATCTCGTAGGATTTTAAGCCGGCTGGGAAGGACACTCGACAGCAGAAGATGCCATTACAGTCATCAGAGTACCTACGTATCTATAAATGAGATCGCGTCATCTTTGCCCTTGCAGATAGTTGAACAAGATGCAATAACAGTGTAGTTTTGAATGGTACTACTGAGATCCAGCTAGTAGGCACTTACATCACAGCCTGATGCTACAAATTGTGTGTAGATGTTGTCACTAGGAAAAATAGGACAATGGGTATTCTCTAGAGCCCTCCATCAGATGCTGGAAAATCGGTGCTTATATTCATTAAGGCAAAAAGATAGTTCTGTATGAAAACTTTTGGAAGGGGAGACACAGATATCTATGACCTCAACACTACTTGCTCCATCGCCATCTAAGAAGAGCCTGGGTGTCTTACCGATATTATTATTGCATCTAAGTTGGAAACCAGGTCTGTAGGAGCCTTGTGCTATGCCGAATGGCATGTGGGATGCTAATGTCTCCACGCTTCTCCTGGCATTCATCCCCTAGTGCACTGGTTGCAGCTGCTTTGTTCAGGATCATCATCAATCCCAACACAATAAGCATCAGCACCCCATATTAGTTTACATAATGTCTCTCAATTTGTTTTCTAGATTTAACTGGCTCTTTCCCTGCTCTTTATTTCTCTGTACTACAATCACAGGCAATACATTGTGTCTAAATATCTATAAGCAACCAGAGGAGATCTAGCAAGGAACATGCTGAAGATTGATAGCCTCCCGTTTGCTTCCATGACTGATTTCTGCATAATATTCCTCACTGTCACTATCTTCTATTTTTCCTTTATATTTGCTTTCATGTTCTGATTTCTGCATAATTTTCATCACTGTCACCGTCTTACTCTAACTTTTCTTTCCAATTAACTACCAAGACTTGACTTGTTTATTAAATCAATTTGTATTATTTAGGAAAAGTCAGAGGTATTTGTTCCTTCTTTTGACTGAAACATGCATGTATCACACGTTTGAAATGGATTTGGGATCTCTCTGCTGATGGACCCAGCCATCCCTCTCATCTCAACGGCTAATATTATTTCCTGTCAAGTTAGGTCAAGGCTTTATCTGATAGGAAAGGTGAATGAAGACTATTGCAAGTCAAATTAATGCTTGACAGATTGAATAAATATTTGGCTCTACATCTGACTGATAGCATCATCATCAAAATTATGGTTGTGTTGTATGATTCTCAAACTCGCTCAAAAAACATGTGCAAGCTTTGTCTCTACAAGGACTTGGGATGTCTTTGTCAGTGTACAACCATTAAATTTAATAAACAAGAAATTCATCTTTATCATGAACTGAATGTGTGGAGTATTCTTCACCAGTATTGTTTTTGGTGTATGAAGGCTTGTCAACCTTTTCCATTGACTTTGATTAACTGGCAAAAGATTCTAGTTTTGAAATCAAAACAATCACTCATATCCATGCAAACTTTTTCTTATGTCTTATACATGGGTCAGGAAGAGGTCAAGTAGAATTATGATGCCAACTTCTTACATATTTATGATCACCATGGATTGTTGTGAAACCTGCTTCCATTTTTCTTTCAACTTATTACATAGTATTGTGGCCTGATGTTGATTACTAGTAGACCCTATTTTAAATATCGGCCGAGTCCGGCGAGATATCGTCTGATATCTCCTTTTTTGCCTGCTACCGATACGACATGGGGAAATCGTTCGCTATATCGTTTGCAGCAAAAAACGGCTGATTTTGAAATATCGGCCGATAAATCGCCTGATATATCACCCGATATGAAATAACTTATTTATTGCACGACTGCATGCAAATGTATATTATTTTTTACTGTCTTTGCATGCATATTACATTATTTTTATTAGGTAAATGATATTTATGACAATAAACCAATTTTTAGTGATCAATATTTCATAATATATAATGTCTGATATGAACGCCCGATATTCTCCCGATATCCAATATCTGATACGAAAAAACCTCATCCGATACGATCTCGATATCCGATATTTAGAACCTTGCTAGTAGACATGCATAAGTACATGTGTTTTCTTACCTCTTTTCTTTCGTTTGTTGCGAAGGCTTGGAATTTTAGAGGAGAGCGTCTAAAAGGTGGATACCCTTTAAACTGCATTATTCTTGTTGATTTATTCATAGTTGATACCTTTTCCCATCAAATGGGGTTGGCTGACTGAAAGTTAAAAGAGCTCCGCAAAAGGATTGACCGAGTTTTCATAATTGACTGTCAATTTTGCGTTAATGTTCTCTGCATTGATCCAAAACCTTGAGGCTACATCCCACATGGTCGGTAGGTAGTAGGTAATTCTACCCTTTGGTCATGCAATTTAAGCTCATGTGATCACGAAGCAACCCTTAAAAAAAAAAAAAAAAACTGTAGGCTAGGAAAGAGTCTAGACAAATACATAAGAATCAGATGATGATGATGATCATGATGAAATTCACTATAAATTTCTGCTTTTCTAGAACCCAACACATCTGTGCATAACTTTTTTTCATTTATTATGAAAGGTCACCTCCTGTAAATTACAAGAACTAACTTTTTCTTTATCATGAATGAACACCTCAACTAATGAATTTAATGAATTATATGCTACTTCTTGCATTCTGTGGATATCAAAGGTCCAACGTTCTTTCCTGAGTACGTTCGTCCTCATTTTAAACTGAAATATAATAGAGGTGGTGCATGTTATACTCTTACCTTCAAGACTGCGAACTTTTACAAGATGTTCACTAACTCTCGATCTGCCCCTTTTTCTTTGTTACAGCAAACTCCTTCGCATCAAGATGCTAAACAGCATGAGAGGCTGAAAGAGGCAGTGACTGTAAGGCTTTGTAGGGAAAAAAAAATGGCCCAAAAATTGCTACTTTGGGAAATATTATTAGATTGACAAACAGTTGCAGAAAAATCATGTGTATAAAAATATTGCTCATGTAATTTCAAACTTTGGCTCATTATATCAGAAAAATTACATTATATAGCTTCGATCTGCAATTGTACTCGTGTTTTCCCTGCTAATCATAATTATTTCTTGTTTCATTTTTCTTCTTGACAGTAAACTTTATGTCCAGGTCTCACACATTTTGCTTATATTTGCACGTCATTTGTTTCTGACTGGCCCTTGTTGTTCTAAAAAATATCATACTTATATGCTCTTTTATTGGTTAAATTTGCTGATGAAACTGCTAAATGCAGGAGTTCTTGTGTTGCTAGCTAGTCAACAGGGAAGCAAACTACTCAAAATGAGAGAAAGTGTGGATGAAAATTGTCAGCTTTCTATATCTCTAGCTGAAATTGAAGAATGTGTAGAGCAGGAACTCACAAGGGTTTGTGCTGCTTATGCTTGTTATTTTCATTCTTTATCTGTTCTTCCCATATATTTTCATCTTCTCTGCAGCTGTTGCTACTTGTATTGTGTAGTTCACTTAGAATTTTATGTTTTTGTATGGGCAATTTATTTCAATTATTCTGTTTTATGATATTGCTTTCCTAAGCATATTCTATTGTTAATTGTATTGTGCCCAAAAACTAGAAATAAATAAATAGAAAATGGAAATTAATAGAGGACTAGTTGCAGTTGTTTTCTTGACTTTTTGTTCTTAATTGAAATTGATCACAACAATACCTAATACATTGGAGTGTTTTTTCTTTCCTTCTTTTTTTTCATTGAGAAGAAATAAAAAAAAATCTTTTAATATTAATAAGTTAATTAACCTAAATCATCTCCTTGTAAGTATGCATGTGGCTTGTGTAGATGTTAAGAATCCCACTAGTAGTGTACAATGGATCTAAAACTCTTGCTTTAATTATAATTACAAATAGATTTTAACTCCTGACTAAATTTGACTCAGGCTTTAATTCTTATATCATTAAGAATCCTATTATTAGTATATACCATAAGCTAAATTACCAACCTACAATATAAAATAAGATTGAGGGTGTCATGATTGTTTGTTTGTTTGTTTAGGTAGACTGTGATCATGATGATCATATGGATGATTGTTGATTAAAAAGCGATCGTCCACTGTTTTTTTAGAGAGGTGAGAGAAATCTAAACTACGCTCTCTCACATTACATGAATCACAACTATTCATAATGGATGTGCAATTAGAAGAATAGACTATCAAATTTCGACAAAACAAATAAGCCTGCATTAAACCCTAAACCTAGACATTAGTTGGTTGTTCGCATTTCACCATCATCCGAAGTGGGGGAACTCGTTTTTCACTTACGGTGTTTGTTTGGAATCAGAGAAAGAAAATGAGAAAAC
Source organism: Agave tequilana (assembly GCA_038442645.1). NCBI lineage: Eukaryota > Viridiplantae > Streptophyta > Magnoliopsida > Asparagales > Asparagaceae > Agave > Agave tequilana. Next base: position 217,089 of record JAVJIF010003638.1, on the reverse strand, counting down.
CCTTTTTTCTTTTTTCCCCTTTACTTTTTACACCTCTTTTTTACACTACAATTTTATCACTTACAGGGTGTTACAGTTAATTTTGTGGTCATGTAAATCTCACTTGTAATAAGTTGTGACTCAAAACAGTTAATTTTGTGATCATTTAAATCCCACGTGCAATGTAATAATAGTTAAAAAACTTTATAATTAATATTTATTTTAATATTATTTTGCGGTTAACTTTGTGGTCAACTTTTCTGCTACTACTTTTACGTTACAAATCAAATACTGAAAAACATAATATATTTTTTCACTTACATTTCTACATTGCAATCAAACACCGAAAAACTTACTTACACAAATCTCAATTTTTCATCTTTTCTCCATCACTTCACACTTACACATTTTTCTCCCACTTGCAACAAATCAAATTGACCCTAAGTTGAGTTTAGGGTGTGCGCTTCCAAACGCAGAAGGAGATATCAAGAGCTGAAGCTTAGTACAGATCAAGTAGAAGCGCTGCGGGCAATGCTCCAAATAATCAAGCCTCCTCCTCCTAACAACGAAATCAGTTTTGAGTCTGTCGATGAGGATCAGAAAGAAGAGAAAGAAGACTGAATATCGAGCATCCAAGAGTTTGTGAAGATTCATCTTCTCCAATGGCAATGTGTTGAGAACCATCTTTACAATATGTGCATATTTATTACTAATTTTGTAAATGATAGCTTGGTAAATAAAATTGTCCAATGGCTCTCATATAGTTGATATAGTTACTATCTCATACAATGTTCATATGTGCATGAATGGTTTTTAAAAATGACTAGTAATTAGTCAATAAAATAATTCTCATTTAATAATTAAAAGTAGAAAATAGTTGCCCTATAAAATCATTACAATAAATTATTTTACTAATAATGAAAAAGAAAGTATTTCTCTAATAAACTTCATAGCACAATCATCACAAGCAAAATTATTTATTTATTAGAATTATTTATAATATACAACAAATTAAGAATGATAACTATTGGTTACTAAAACTTCTCCAAATAGTCCCATAAAAGCATGCATAATTATTGATTATTATTGTCCATTTCACCAATCACAAGCGTGCTGAAGGAGAGGAATGGGTCATGAAAAGTACAATAACCTTTATGTCAAAAAAAAAATATTATTCAAATAATGGTAGTAAAAATTGACAATGAGATCACCTTTCCCCTGTTTTCATTAGATTACAAAAGAAGAAGAAAGAAAAATAATTAAACGCCTGACATGATAAAATTGCACAATACATAGTGCAAATACCATGCAACAAATCTTTTACATTCACAGCAATCAGACCAAATATTGAGGTACTACAAAGATTGTATACATGTTAAGCAACACATTATATCATACAAGTTATGGTTTCTGACTGTCCTGGACTTGCACAAGTTTTCTCCTGCTCAATGAGGTGCACCAATGGCAAACACACTGATACCAATCGCTCGTCTCCTTTTATTCACAGAAATATCCAAGACTCGGTCGCACTGTTTTTCCTTGTTGATCACAACCAGGAACCAAAAATTGTTTTCAAAAGCCGTCGCCGTGATCTTCAGGTTTTAGTGCACAATTGCACATGCACAATGTATTCAATAATAAAATCCTTTTTAGGATAAATGGTGTAAACACATTATCTGACTTCGCTGGCTTTGCGACCGAATTGGAGATAATATACATTCACCTAGTGACTGCAGAGGAGAATACAAAATACTATTACGATGTCAGCATCAAGACAGAACTAGATCATCTTCAACCTCTTTATCTTTACATCTCTTGAGGAAATGGAGTTGCCTGCGTAAGTACAAAACCTGCAATGGATATATTGCAAATTAACTTCAAGGAGGAAGTACACTAGAACCCCTATAAATTAATCTCATCTAAATTAATAACCTCTCTAAATTACCGGTCCTATAGTGTAAAAAATTAATAAACCCCTCTATCGTAATAATTAATTTTTTTTTTGAAATCTAGTGTAAAATTTTGGTTCCGACTATCGCATAAATTAATTTCATAAAAATATAAATATATTACATACAATATTCAAGAAGTAGAAAAATACTTTATGATGCTAGTTTGCAAAAAGCCACCATGTTTGATATTTTGACTTCATCCTTCATCTTTTGAATTGTCCTCAAGAAGTTATTGTGATCACCTTCTTATTGTAACCAAAAGATTTCAACTAAATTTAGCGTTCCAATAGCCTTGTGATAAGATATATTTACAAGGAGATTTTTAAGGAGCTTACTTATCAAAGTGAGATTTTTAAGGGGATTAAATTCTATAGAGCCATTGAAAGAGTTTGAAAGACGTGAAACATTAAATAGACGCATTTTCTTTGACAAAATAATAATTTATAAGGTAAAACCATTCAAATTAATAACCCCTCTAAATTAATACTCAAGGTGGGTCCCAAGAATATTAATTTAGAGGGGTTCTACTGTATTATGCATTTCAGAGGAAAAAAAATCAAGTGACTGATAGCATACACAAAACAATAACAATAAACATTTCTGTTAGATGGTGACATGCTATTTTGTATAACTAGCTAGCAACTCATTTTTTTTAATAATTAATGAAGTTTAGATCTGGTTCTGATGTATTCCAATTTATATGTTAGGTAACACTCCATTGAACTTTCAAGATGATGTAATATTTTGTATCACCAGGTTTGAATTTTTTTTTTTTTAACATTTTAGATAGTCTGTTCAAGTTACATTTGTTTAAATTTTAATAGTTATCTGTTTGTTACTTCTACCTAAAAGTTAACTATTAGCTATTGATAATATTTAAAAAAATAATCCATGTTGCACATATAGTGATTAGTGTGATTTGATTTGTGGTATGGGTCCAGGGGCAGGGTACGATAGTTTGCTCAGTACTTTGGAGTAGGGTAAATCTGATTCCTGACATTTGCAGGCACAAACATGCTACTTAAACAAAATATAGAAAGAGAATTCTTTTATTTAAAGAATATGACGAGACATGTGAATAAATTAGTAAACAGTCCACACTTGAACTTTTAGGTGCAATATGCTAAGCCTCCAAGAAGAAGATGATTCAAATAAGAAAACAAAAATAGCCTCTATGACAACAATAACAACAACAACAAAGCTAACTTTTAAGGTAGCCACATTAATCTTCTTTTTCCACTCACCTCTATTAAGAGCCATCTTAGTTACGGCATCCATGCTCATTTAGTCCTACTTCTAATATATTGTAAATATGCATGATTAATTCCAAATTATACCAACATGACAAAAGGTATAGATTAAAATTTGCAGTTTGAGTGCCTTCCAATGAAAATGGGTTATAAATTTAATCTGAAGCTAGCTTGAAACTGTCTCTATTCAGAATCGAATTATTGTGGAAATATAGGATTAGAGAATAAATATAACATGCACATTATAGAGGTAGCATGGCAATTCACCCCGAATGCAAGAGATAGAGAGAACCTTCTCAATCAGATCTTTCCAATATTATAATGTGAGTTACAAAAGATAAGAAAATATTGAAGAAGGAAGAACCTATCAATAGTGAAATACAGATGGACGATGATAAGAGACGGATAAATATGAAGTCCAATGAATTATGCTTTGCTCCAGATGACACGATACAAATAAGAATAGGCTTGCAGGGAACAGTTAAGCTGATTAAATGAGAGCATAACAGCTAATAAATCATCAATTATAACAGACTGTCTGACAAAGCAGGGCAAGGGTAAAAGGGTTAATAACCAGGAAAAACATGTTACTCTTGTTCAGTATCCACCTAGTTCATCCCAGACCCAGAATAACTACCTTCATATACAGAATTCAGACCAAAATAAGACTCCATTAGACATGGCTCCATGTTAGGTACCAGAGGTCATAAAGACACTAAATTCCAGGCTTGAGTCTCATAGTCCAGTCCAGTCTGTCTTTAAGATGGTTAGTGCAGCATTTGTGAAGTACCTACAAGCTTAGAGATTAAGATCCATACTTTGCCCACATGATCATGCACCCTTATCTCACAATTTATCTATTCTAACATGGGATCATTATGAGCTCTAATCTACCAGTTCTATTTACAGACTTAAAAATAACAGCTAAATTAGCTTTCAAAACAAGTTAAGAGAGACGAAATGTAAGAAGTGGAATTCTAACCTCCTCCCGAAGAACATCCGGAAGTGTCTCTGTGGAAACTAGACCATGAATTTCAGATGAGAGCTTCTCATCCTTAATACCCGCCCAGGTGTCAGCAGGTAAGGCCAATAATAGAACTGTTAAAATGTCATTGCTTGCCGGGTGAACCACAGCACAGTTACTCAGACCTGAATTGCAACAGCTTGATTTTGCTGGCGACATTGGTACCAACATATCAACCCCTTGTTCATTGCCACCTGACACCACTGTTCCTGAAACTACGGTTATCGGCCCATCACCATTGCCTTTCAAACATTTCACACATGTTGCTCTACAGCAGAAGCCTCTGTTCTCCCCAAGAGCACCAGTTAACAGCACAGCCCCTTGGCAACATACATTGGCTGCAATCTCAGATAATGAATCTTTGTCACTCGAAGAAGATACATTTGTACAACACGATCTCATAGAGCAGAGCCAGTCTGTCACATGTTTAAATAGTTCAGTTCCACGAACTTGTTGCAGTACAGCTTCCTAAAATTTAGAGAACAAATATGTGAAAATACAGATGAGATTTAGGAAATGACAGCAAAGTAGGGAATTTAACCGACCTTAATAGAAAGTCTTCCTTTCTCCTCTTTGCTTAAGCCAGAACCATCTTCTTCTCGCCGTCTAACTTCCGCAACCCATTTGATGAAATCCCCAGCATCGGCAAGAACAGATTTGAAATAAGTGAGAGCGCATCTGGAATATTGTTGAGCCCCTCTGACCTCAAGAAAATAGGGACATCGTCAATCAAGTACTTCGTTGTATTCACCCAGCTCTCATGTCTACAGCTCTGCAGAAATGCCCAGAGTTTGCAATTCAGCTTTTCACTCATGAAGATGATGAGGCATGCAGCTGTAACATGGAAGATGGGAGCTTTAAAAAGAAATATGGTTGTACCAAGTTCAGAATGGTAGGATGCATATTCTATAAACATGGTGATACCATAATGTGACACCATCTGACATGACTGACCATGGTGGATAAAAAAGATACCATACAGGACTCGTATTATTCGATTTGTACTTAATTTTATCTGCTAGTGATTTAGAATACTCAATTTGCATATCACCCGGGGCACAAAAGATGTTGAAATTCAGCTGGTGGTAACTTACTGCATGCAAAACATGTAAATGTGAACAAAATCAATACCAGGGTGTACAGCAGAGATGGTGCTCTCTGAAGCCTTGAAATAAGCATAAACCTGCAAAATGTTAGAAGACAAAGAAGTCAGTGGAGCAGCATCTTGAACACTTGGAAAAATATATTTCTCTTGAAAAATCTTGTAGATGTATTAAAGCATGAACCAGCAGTTCATCTATCACTGTGACCAACAAAGTAACATCTTTTTCTGATAGGAACAAAGTAATATATCGAGTTATAAGAAAACTATGGAAGGAATAGTGTTAATAAAAAGGTTGGAAAAGATCAAAATGTATACATAATGCATAAACTGAAGATTCATCGAGTTCAAAAAAATTAAGGTGAAACCCAAAGTATCAATACTATTGGGGAAAGGAAGGACAGGCAACTACATGGCTCTAAATATTTTTGAGGTTGAACATGAATTAGGCATGCCATCTTAGTAGAGTTATATTTTTTCCCATCATTGCGTGGATATTCAACATGTTGACAACTACTCTAACTAAACTAAGTACATTTTTTGCTTTCTTCCTATGCAGTAAGTTCTTCTTGACTATCTTCAGATAATCCTACAGTTTTGGCAAAAATATGGTGGATATTCAAGAGGGTGCCACTGCAGTGTAGTGTCAAGACCTCTTCCAGTGCATGAGATCTGGTGTCGCATCTGACCTTTTAGCTGACACGAATTAGAAAGCAAAAGATGGTTGACAGTCAATCATACAACTACCTGAACTACACAGGAAACTCAGAAACAGCATGCTGTCGACTCTATTTAAGACCAAACAAAAGCTCATCTTTTTCCAAATCACAATCTCAAATAAACTAAGATCCAGGGGACCCATTAAGCCAGAACCTGGAATTAAAATATTAAAAAAAAAAATGCATGGATTGCATAATTTTTCTTTTATATAGAACAGTTGCACAAATTACAACTTACAAGTGAACTGTAAACTACTGCTTTGTTTGCTTTTAAAGCAGAATTGATGCAGGCATCCAGCCAGGGCATGAGCCGAAGAAGACGAGGCGCAACTCAAAAGTGTTTCAAGAAATTTAAGGATTTTTCATGTGTTTACTTTAATTTTTTATTTTTATTAGTAGTTGTAATCTTCCTTTATTTTAATACCACATCGGTTGCATCCGAATGTTGATTTTTGCTGAACTATATAAATAAAGTCTTGTATTAGTGGTCTGGATAATGAAGAATTTTGAATTAAAATACATTTTGTGAGATTTGTTGTTTTCTCCAATTTTGATTAGGAATTATTTCCTATTTTATTCTCCTAATTACTCCTCTAAAAAATTTCTAAACCCATTTTCTCTCTCCTCTTTCTTCCCCTCACCCGTGCGCCGTCAGCACCCAACTCCATCTCCTTTCTCTTTCCCACTGTCAAAGCAACCCAATACCCTATAATCTCCCCCCCACTCACAGCAAACAAACCCAGCCTCCACCTCCCTACTTACTCTTCACGCGTCAACAACACCAAGAACCCATCAACTGCCCATCTTCGTCATCACGTGATCACCGATCCACGTTCTTCGTCTTTGCAATCAAAGCTTCATCTCATACCGCCACGGGCGAGTTCACCAAGCCTTCGCCAACAACGGGCAGCCCAATTTTTGTTCGTGCGCGCGCACAAGGCCCGAACACCGAATCTCAGCCTGCTCCTGGCGCCCCTCCTGCGCCTCTGCCTCACCACAACTGAGCACGCCAACCACCAATATGCCGCTCGTGTTCATCCAGTTTCGAGTGCACACACCCAGGCGCGGTGTCGCTCACCATCCATCTGCACAGAACGAAGAAGAGGGAGAGGTAGAAGACTCCAGACCGGGTTTAAAACTCAAACCCGACCCGAGCCCGCTCCACAAAGAAGAAAAGAATTCCGGATTTAAGTTGTAGAGGCGAAGCCCCGACCCGTGCTACAGTGCTTAAACAGTAAACCAATAGCAGAGCAGGCCCGTTAGAGGATTAGATTGATTTCTGAGCCATAACTTTTCCACCCGGGCTTCGATTCAGGTAATCTTGGTACCATTACAATCGTGACGACGAAAACTTCGCATCAGTACTCACTACAGGTCACTGAAATCACTGTGATCACCAGTAAGTAATTTTCTCAACACGGTCTATTTATTTGTGAGTTGATACATGCCTCTATTATTTTATCGATTATATCTGCTGCCACAAATACTATAAGCTTGTAAGATTCTGTCACCTTGTGTTTACTGATCATCAACATTGATTTTACAAGCTTCTGCCATCATAACTAATATTTGCATCAATTTATTTCATATTGAGAATGGTAATACTGCACTTACACATTTTGTTAAATCCATCAATTTACATATTAGTTTTAACTATTTTCCTACCCAAATCGTTTTGTTGATGGAACGTAGCGAAGTTTTGTTCTCTCACTAATTTCTGATTCACACGGATACATGTTTCACATCAAGAATATACCATAGAGATACAGTTAATATACAAAGGATCCTACATAATAAAATTGCATCTAAAACAATTGAAAATATCAGGTAGGTCTCATTGCCTAGTTTGAGATTATAAATGAACATATTCTACAACCTAATATCAAGTTTCCTGATGCAGACATCTACTCGAGATGAAAGAGCCGAAGAGATAGATCTAAGAAGTTCCAGCCCAAGTTGAAGTAGTAGTAGGATTTTTATTTTTCTCTTTCTTTATTTTTTGTATTTTTCAGTTTTTTATTTGGATTGTAATTCTATTTAGATTAGGAGTTTGAGCTGGACTCAATTTTGTAAATGCCTATATAAATGCCTTATTGTTTCAGCAATATTCAAGGAAGAAATCTGATTAAAATTTATTTGAGTGATTTCTCTCTCAGATTTTGTTTAGGCTTAAAGCCCTAATCTTCTCTTAACAAAAGCCCTAAGTTCTATTCTCTCTCTCTTCTTCTTGCTCAGCCGTCACCTAACTTCGTTCTCCCTCTGCTGTCATTGTGCAACCAACATCAAAGACCCATCATCCTACAATATCTCTCCCCCACTCACAGCAAAACAACTAATTTTCTCCCTCTCCACCAGGGATCAAGGACTCGGCCGAGTCGGATACGAACCATGACTATATTAATGCAAGTGCTGGGGAAGCCCTATTCTTGCCTCTTAGGAGTAATTGGGTTTCGAGCCCCTGGGCTGAATTCCTAAAGACATATCGAACAGGTAGGAGACTCCAGCAGGGCCCACAAGTTCCCTATGTAAAACTGTTTCTTTCATAAAAGTTCTCATTGGTGACACCTCAAGAACAAAATTCTGACAGAATTTCTGGTGTTCCAATAGCCTGGTGCTCTTTGAGAGAAGGCAACACACTTGGAATAATGAATGAACAGTCTACCACAGAGGGAATCAAAAAGATTGCTTAGGGTGACAATAAAAAATCCTGGAGGTAAGAAAATGCGGAAAATTGTTGCTTTCATCTACAAATGCAGAACTTCGGAGGAAATGCACCCACTTTTGAGAAAGTGCTAGACCACACCTCGATGATGGCATTCTAAAGAATCTAAACTAGGGAAAGCTTCATCAAAGCAAAGTGTTCTATTTTTTATGAGTATGGGGTTTGCAGGAATCCACTCCAGCACTGGTTCCAGTTATCCTTGCATTGTCCTAAAAGTACCACACTTTAGGAGGTTGTGGTTGGCCTTGACATCAATAGCTGGTCTACAGAGGTGAACCTGTGAACCACCTGATGTAAGTGACGAAGGAGGACCTAGGGCCTAGGGTATCACCAAGTAACCTGAAAAAATCAAAACAACAATATGGTCAATGGATTACTTTAATTTACATATGGTCAATGTGATCCTTAAATGTATTTAGTCCCAACACCAGAGTTCCCGTAAGATTCTATGTATATTGCCAAATTGTCTCTTGGCATGTTTTCTTTCATTATTAACTCTTTAACAAAACAGGTGCACATGCTCCATGTTCGTCGACAAAGAGAGAACGAAAAGAAGCTCAAAAGGCAAAACAATACCACAGAGGATGCTAATATTGTGACACTTTCAGCTGCTTGAGAGAGAGATTCACTATGTATAAAAGTTAAATAGCTGCTGATACCCGGCTATATACAATCATGAAAATAAGAGGGAATCCTACTTTTTAACGTTAAACACAATCATTCCAAAAGCCAATGCTATCTGGATCAAGAGAGGCAAAATACAATAATTATCAGACATGGGAAAAAAAGTACCTTATAAATCACAAACATAAGAGGGAACCCTACTTTTATTGCTACATATGATCATGACAAAAAAAACAATATTATCTTGATCAATGGAGTCAAATTACAACAATTATCAGACAAGGGAGCAATGCTTATGATTCAACAAATTTGAAGAGATAAAACAGTTTCACGTATTTATAAAAGTAAAATATACAACATGACAATGATAGGAATCCTACTTTTAGTGTCCTTAGATGCAGAAACAAGCTTTCAATGTGCTTCATCATTGTGTTTGAAGTGTGTGTTAAGCACCATAACATGCCTCAATTTTCTATGAATAGATAGGCAAATAATATCATTCATGTTTCGTTGACTAGAAAGTTAAAACACTCTTCCCTGAAAAATTATTTCAATTTAATATGACTGGAAGCACATGGAAATCATACCCTCTAGAACGTCCAGTTGCTACATCTACTGAACCCATTGCTTCCCAAAGAAGAGGAAGAGGAACCCAATGAGGAGGATATTTAAAGCGCGCAACATCCAAAATGAGTGCCATGTCACGTCCAGCATGATAGCCACCAATTGGTGAAAAATGACCACTTCCAGTCTGCAAACAGAAAACAATTCAATCAGAAATCAACCTTTTCGATACAGAGTTTTGAAACGTGGTCAGCGAGTAGTTTACAAAGGATAATTCAAAGGGAAGAAAGAAAGTTGTCAGGTAGAAGCTATTAGAAAGATGCACATCATAATGATTAATGGAAGTGGAAGGTTGAGCTTATGAGCTAACCAAGCATGGCATCATGAACTACTTCATTATCCACTGAGGTGAAGGTGTTCTTATTTTCCAAGACATGCATCTTATTCTATAAGCCAAAAAGAGCTTATAAATCTTAAAATACCAATAAATTCTATATAATAAGGATATAATAACATATTAATCATCATCAACATCATATCTGCTGTAGGAGTTGTGTTGTATCATACGATAAGAGGTTAAATATTAAACTATCAATAAAATCTTTAAGACAGAACAATTTTAATACCTTTATGTATAAAATAGTACCAAAGGCATTTCTTCATAGAAGAGGAAACTGGCACACACATGATGAGATGACACAATGGATGTATTAAGATCTGGAACAATATATTAAAGGTTTGAGAAATCAGTTGTACTTTCCATTGGAAATAATGGCCTAACAATCAGCAAATAATAAGTTTTTTCCCAGTTAATGTACAACCAACACAAGCTCATGGTAACCGGACTAGCCCTTTAATAAAATAGATTGATCATTCATTCATGAATTTCATATATATAATATTCTTTATGTCCTTCAAAACTTTTCCAGGCGTCTCCTACATTGTATATATAATGAACCGAAGATCACGCTGAGCAATAGAATCTACCATAGAGATAAATAAACATGTGATTAAAAATAGAAACACTTTAGATGAATTGGTATAAAACCTGATTAAAAGCTTTTCTACTATATGAAGTGATCATGTGACAATCTTCAGAGGAAGTACATTTGATGACATGTTTACGAAAATCATCAAGGGTGCTTTGATTTGTACGATAAGCTTCAACATTAGCTCCAGCGCAGTGGGCCAAGCATGCAACTTTCCCAAATGTGATTCCTTCAGCTTTGACTTTCTCCAGAGGTTCACAACAGTCTAACATGGATTCATCAAACCATCTCCAAGGGCCTGAAATGAGATTATTACTTAGGATAAACTGGCAATATGGGAGCTATGAGAAGTGAAAATACTTATTACTTTAAATAAACATTTTCTTTCTTGCATATGGATTTTAACGTGGAAAAATCCTAGAAAAGGAGTCTGCTGCATGTCAAGATATTGAAGTAAGAATTATGTCCTTGAGAGATGGCAGAAGCTACTATAGGTATCAGACTATATTAAACATGTTAATGCTTGGATGTTTAGCACAACAACATGATGCCTCCATTGTGTAGCCTGTAAAGAATCTCTTTCTAGTAGGATTTTTTAATTTCTTGAACCTGAAGGCTCAATTAGGTGCACAACAGTCTAACATATATTCACCAAACCATCTCCAAGGGCATGAAAACGATATTATTACTTAGGATGGACTGACAATATGAGATCTATGGGAAGTAGAAGAAAATAAATAAAACTACTTATTATTTTAAATAGAGATATTTTCCTTGCCTATGGATTTTAACATGGAAATCTCCTAGAAAAGAAGTCTGTTGGATCTGATGATATTAAAACAAGAATTATGTCATTGAGAGATGGCAGAAGCTATATGTATTAAAACTATACTAAACACATTAATGCTTAGATGTGACAACATGATACCTCAATGTGTGGCCTACAACGCATCTCTTTCCAGTAGCATTATTTAATTGAACTTGAAGGCTCAATTAGGTGTACGATTATACCATGTGCGAGAGTGTTGTCATCACTTGCTTGTAAACCTTTTCTTTGGGAATGTTTCATTCATGGTTTGGAATCTCGGAATCGGAATCAGCCAGCAGTTTTAGGTATCAGAATTATATCAAGCATTTGTCTCGTTAATATTGGTCTCGGTCAAAAGAAAATCTAAAAATAATTAAAAATGTTTAAACTTTTGTTCAAATAATCAGTAGCATTTTGACATATTTTTTAAAATAATTGATAAAAATTGAATCATATTTGAACAAAATATTACAATACAAAGCAGTTGGTAAAAAAAATAAATTAAAAGGTATTTAAAAGACATTACAATACAATTAATCTAACAAATTAAACATACTCTACTTAATTATATTCATGACAATCATTTTCTAACCATTTTCTAACATTTTTTAAAATTAATTAATTATTTTCATGATAACCATTTTGTAACTAAAATTAATAATTTTTTATAACAATTAAGTTTAAACAATTAATTTAACAAACTAATTATATTCTAATTAATTATATATATGGCGACCACTTTCTAACCATTTTCTAACATTTCTTAAATAAACTAATTACTTATATAAGAGTCAACAAATTATTGCGCATTTTCAACCATATTTAACATTTTTTTCAAAGAGAACAAGTTTTAAATAATAATTAATCTAACAAATTATTTCTCCAATTAGTTACCATTTTTGGTTTTTTTGTCTCAAAATTCTCTTTGGGGGATTGTTGGCAAAGAATAGGAGTGTTTATAATTTTTAGAAAAAGTAAGCATTGGGTTCTTTTAGGCTCAAGAATAATCATTATACCGACAAGACATCAAAAGTGAAATAAGATTCAGTCTTTTATGGTGTCGGATTAAGAGACCAATAAAACCCGACTATAATGCGGGGTCACTGTAATTAATCAAATCTTTACGCTGCATAGGCGGGAATATGCTACTGAATTTGCTACAGTTCAGCAGTGGGAATCGGCCGGAATCAGCCGATTCCAATTGATCCCGGTAGATTCCGATTTATTAAAAGTGATTTTGAATCAGTGTCGGCAGATTATGATACGAATCGGCCGATCCTTCGAACCATGGCTTCATTGTATCTCAATCTTAGCCCCACTGTTCTATTTCCAAACACAAAAAATGGGTGGCTCACTGTTAGTGAACTTGCCATGACCTATATTATTTGTTGAAACAGAGATCATGCACATCAGGCTTAATGTTCTATTTTGAAAAACTAAGTATTAACCAAGAGAAGGTTTACCTACAATACTTTCACCATACCTCAAAACTCAAAAGACTATACATGTTACACACATCCAAATTGTGTGAGAAAAAAATACAAATGTTGACATCAGCATGGAGAAAAAGAAAATCACCAAATTCATGAAAGGTTTCTAATCAAATAGACTAACACCTTTCAGCGCAATCTTCACCCAACATTTGCAATACAGTCTTAACCAAAAACAATTAGAATGGGTATAGCACTTGCGTCTCAGCAAACGAGAACTTGCAATGAATAGTTACCTTTCCACTTTCTTCCTGGATCAACTGCAAGGGCATTTAAGACCATAGACAGACTAGCTAACCCGCAATATCCAGGTTCAGATTGTGTCTGGAAGTAGGAAATCAATTTGAAAAATCCTTCCATGGTTCCACTTTGGAGGGCTTCAGAGAACAGTTGCTGCAAATTTTAAGATAGTGGCAGACAAAGAATAATCAGTACACAGAACTGCAAAACACATCAATGCACCTAAATAATCGATTCCTAAATGTGGCAGAAAAATATAAAGTTCATGGTGGTGTAATCTTGCTTAGGTAATATAGATAAAGGTTGAACTTTTCTGTATTGTCAGGGACCTAAGTCGATGCTTGGGATTAACACGAAGTGGTTTCTATGATAGGCATTGAACTTAATTTATCAAATACTGCTCTCGTGGCTGGGCCAGTGTGTCCTAATGTCGGGTTAATTAAAACTACCCTGCCTTGAGAACCCCCCCCCCCCCCCCCCACCCCCCACAACCAAAAAAAAAAAAACACACACACACACACACACACACAAAAACAAAAACAAAAAACCAGAAGAAGGAAAGAAAAAGAGGAGAAGAAAAGAAAAAAAAACTTCAATGTAATCTATATTTGTTGAGTTAACTGACTGAACGCTGTGCCGACAAGGTCTTATTGTTGAAGGAGGATTGAATGCCTAATGAAGTCCAGGCCAGGCATCTACCTCTATAACCTATCCTGTCCTGAGACTCTCTTCTACACTTTTCTGTCGACCGGTCTGTCACCTCCTGTGTGATCTATATTAGTTGACATGAGGGAAGAACGCTATTCGGTCTAGCAGGTCCTTTTGTTGAAGGGCCATTGCACACTAAATAAAATCCAGGCTATTCATTATCCTAGTCCATGACAAGTCTCTTGTTCAAGATGCCATGGGCAATAGCAGAAAAGGAGATTTTGAAGAAGTTTTCTAAAGGGAGAGAGACCAAGGTCTTACATATAACATGCAGTGAAATGATAACAAGAATACTAAAGAAGTAAAGAAGACACTCTTCACAAATTCACTGCCAACATCAACAAGGCCCCTTGGTAGTAATTCCCAGAATAAGCATGACTAAAAGACTCCATCCGTGAGTGGTTTTTTTACTGATACAGCTTCAAGCCATGGAACCAAAATAATTTTGTTTACTGGTACAACTTCAAAGCATTAAAGCCAAAACTGAAAGAAAAACAAGAAAATCCTATGCAACAACAACAACAAAGTTTACATGTGGTTTGTGCCAAAACAACTTCATTGTATCACTCTGATGCAAGGTGTAGAGGATTTATTTCAAAAAGATAACACAAGCAGACTTTATTAGCAGTATTATGAGTGATGTGTTGTTGAGAAACGAATTGGGAAAAAGAAAGAACATAAATCAAAGACACGAGAGTTTTATGTGAAAAACCTAAATCGGGAAAAACCACAAAGCCATACGCAAATCCACTATATTGTCAGAGAGATTACTCGAGAAGAAGAAAGAACCTCACAGCCGCTCTGTATTTACAATGACATACACACGCATCATGATCCTAATGACAGTGCATCTCCTTTTATAGAGAAAACTAGGGTTACAAGTTATGAAATCACCAACTACACTTGACGTGTTCCCCAAGTTTCACGGACTACGAAACTTTCATACTGGAACACTTCTCTGCTACGCATCTCCAAAGTGCTACTCTGCACTGTCACTTCGAAGTGCTCTTTCGCTTAGATGCTTCGAAGTGTTCCTCCGTAGTGATACCAAACTGCTACTCCGGAGTGAGACTCTGACCTTGCCCGTTACCTGAAATTTCGAATTCGCCCAAACTATTTATCAGGAGTGCTTCGCTCTCGCTCCGGGATCTGCAAGAGGAACCTCTCAAAGTAATTTTGTTTCAAGGACTCCACCCCCGAGCCTCAGGAAAGGGGCTCCTCGCCCCCTTTCAACCCCCAAGGTGACCCCACCGCGCAGGTCGATCCGCGAAATGACTCTCCGTAGGGTAACAAATCGTCAAGAGAATAATTAAACTTCACAACTTAAAAATCTTTCACTTGAAGACTGACTATTGACACAACAGTGGCACTCCATCTCTTTCGTACTCCACAACAACTTATAGTGAATTTGATGTGACTCAACTCTGAATCCTCAGCCTTTGAAGACTCACAAAAGCTTAACAGGTTTTCAGCTTCGCTATTGTGACTATCTTGGTCAACATATTTGCAAGATCTGACTTGTATGTATCTTCTCTAATAACAACACACCATCCTTCAAAAAATGTGAATAAAGTGGTATTGCACATCAATGTACTTGATTCTGTCATGATATACTTGATTATTAGTAAGATCTATAGCACTCTGGTTACCACTGTGCAGTGTAGGACTCACATGCTCCTTACCAAGCTCTTTCATAAAATCTTCCAGCCATATCAACTTATTGCAAAATTCTGTCGCTGCAACATATTTCGCCTTTGTCGTAAACAAGGCAATTATCTTCTGCGGCCTCGACACCCATCTTATTGCTCCACTGCCCAGCAAGAAGACATAATCAGTAGTACTCCTCCGACTATCTACATCACCAACAAAGTCAGATTCAACATATCCGTGTAGACGAATGTCTGTGCTTTCATAGCACAAAGTCATATCTGAACTTTCTTTCAGATATCTCAAGATCCACTTCTCTCCACTGCTCCTGCTCGGGATTGCTCATGTATCTGCTGACAACTCCACTGCTTAAGCAATATTTGGCCTTGTACAGACCATAGCATATATCAAGCTGCCCATACCTTACGCATACGACACCTTCGACATGAGTCTTCTTATATTCAGTCTTCGATTCTTGTGCCTTCGAGAGGTTAAAGTGACCACCCAACGGACGTTTACAGGTTTAGCATCCACCATGTTAAACCTCCTCAGCACCTTCTCAATGTCCTTTACTTGTGATAGCTTCAACAGTCTTCTTCCTCTCCTTTTTGATCCTCATCTCAAGTATCTTCTTCGCGGGACCCAAGTCCCTCATTGAGAATTTCCTTGCCAACTGAGGTTTGAGATTCACAATCTCATTCATACTTGAACCAGCACCAAGCATATCATCTACATACAAAACTAGCAGTGTTTTAAAAATCGGTTTCATTTAATCGTGCGGTCCAACACTGAATAATGATTAATCGGATTAATCGGGGATTAATAGTTTTTAAAAAATTTAATATATTTAATTATATTTATACACAACTACATATCAATATATATAGTTAATTATTGAAAACAGTATTCTAAAAAACCCGTTACATAACTCGTTATAACTCGTTATATAACCTAACGCCGACCAATCGTTCCGTAACAGGGCTAAAAAATACAATTTCATAACTATGGTTATTTTACTCGTAACGTTCGTTACGTTACGTTATTAACATAACACATCGTAACTTACGTTACGGTACAAGTCGACTTTTTAAAAAAAACCCCAAATTCGCTCGGTCTAGGCCAAAAAATTCCCCCCAAAAAATCCTCTCTCTGCAACCTCATCGTCGGTGCCGAGAAAAAGAAGAAAGAAGAAAGAAGAATAAGATATACTCTGGTGGTTCTCTGTCATGGTTTCCGCCAGCGTCGTCTCCAAACAGTAGTTCTTTGTCGTGGTTTTCGCCGGTGTCGTCTCCAAGCACATGTAAGCTTTCTCTCTCTTCTCCCCCTCCCAATCTCTCTCTACTCTCTCCGGGAAAGAGCGAGCAAAGAGAGATCTAGAAAGAGCAGAGAGAGATTGGGAGGGGAGAGAGCAGAGAGCACAGAGAGTGAAATATTTAGGGGGAGAGGGCAGAGAGATAATTACTAAAAATATTGGCTGAGATAATATTATCAAAAGATAATTGCTAAAAATTATCATGCTTGTTATCATACTTGTTATAATTAAATTATCATGCTTGTTATAGTTTGTTATGTTTGCGAACTTATTATGAAATTTGTTATGTTTGCGAACTTATTATAACTTGTGAATGAAAAAAATTATTGTACTTGATAAAAATTGTTGTGAGATTTGCTAAATTTGTTGTATATTATTATGATATTTTTAGATTTTTTAAAAATTATTTTCTATTTATAAAAATTCTTAAATATAGTATATTTATTTATTTTATTAAATAAATATTAAATCGCATAACCAACGTTATGCGTTACGTTATAACCTATATTAACATAACAAAAGGAAAACGTTATCGTTACGTTATCGTTATTTTAAATATTGATTGAAAATACCTAAATATTATACAAGACAATATCTAGATGTGAAGTTATAAACCATGATATGATGAACAAAACAATATGAATAAATAGTAAAAAAGAAAGAAGTAAAAGAACTTATCTCTTTACATTAGTAATCCAATATTTCAAATTTTGCAACATAAATATAAATCAAAGAACTTACTTGCAAAATAAGATAAATAAAAAAATAGTCAATTTATCAATCAAAATAATGAGCTTTAAAGAATGATAGAGAAAGATTGCTAAATAAGTTAATTTGAAAAATAATCAAAATAATAAAACATAAGTATCACTTTATGCAAAATATACAATAATAAAATATCATAATTCATTACTATTTAATAAATAACAGTTCGTCTACTATTTAATAAAAGATCATTATCAAATCATTAACATTACAACATAAACTACCTAGCAATCCAACACACACAAAATGATAAGTTTTTTCAAATAAAAAACATATGAA
The DNA here is from genome assembly GCA_038442645.1 of Agave tequilana. Taxonomy (NCBI): domain Eukaryota; kingdom Viridiplantae; phylum Streptophyta; class Magnoliopsida; order Asparagales; family Asparagaceae; genus Agave; species Agave tequilana. The sequence goes on along the minus strand of JAVJIF010003638.1, from coordinate 198,915 downwards.
ATATCTAAATGATTAATCAGGGATTAATCAGATTAATCGGGATTTAATCGGATTAATCGCGCATTAATCGGGGATTAATCGGGGATTAATCGTTTTGGACCCGATTAATCGCTTGAGCGCATAATCAGAGCGATTAATGTAATATTAAGCGGGCTGCCACTGAATAGGATTAATCGGCCGATTAATCGGCCGATTAATCCGATTTTTAGAACAATGAAAACTAGTGTGATGTAGGAATTCTCAAATACTTGAAATAACAACAATGATCAGCTTGTAGTCTCGTGTATCCACTACAAGTCATAAATTTATCGAACATCAAATACCACAGCCTAGGTGCTTGTTTCAAGCCATGGAGATTCTTGAGCTTGCAAACTAAATACTCCTTATCCAATATGATATATCCATGTAACTGCATCATATAGATGTTCTCCTCCAAATCACCATGGAGAAATACAGTATTAATATCCAGCTGCTCTAGATGTAAATCTTCTACTGCCACAATATTCAAAAGAGATCTAATAGTGGCTAACTTCATAACAAGAGAGAAATCTCTATAAAATCAATACCTTCCCGCTGTTGAAATTCCTTCACAACCAATCTCACCTTGTACCTCTTGGTAACGTCATTCTCCTCAACTCATTTGTTATACAGGGCTTTCTTATCTTCAGTCAGCTCAACTAAATCTCATGTTTGGTTTTCCATGAAAGATTTCATCTCATCATACATAGTGAGTTCCCACTTGTCCTTGGCTACCATCTTTAAGGCTTCCTCATAACACTCGTATTCACCATTATCAGTCAACAACAGATAGTACAAAGAGGGATAGTACCTCTCCGGAGCTTTGATCGGCCTGGTCGATCGCCTCATCTCAGTTTGGGAGGTCGGAGGCTATACTCGGGATTCCTCATTTCCTTCCGGAATACACTGAATCTTCTCTATAGAAACATCATCAAGTTCAACAAACTCTAAATCCGCAGTACTGCTCTACTACTCCTGAGTACTCCTCTCCATCAACAAGTCCTTGTACCTATCCTCTCATTAAGTACCACATCTTTATGCCTAAGGATCTTTCGTTTCTCCGGATCTCAAAATCGATAGCCGTACTCGCTTATTCTCTATCCAATGAAAATACATATTTTGGATTTCGGATCCAACTTGCTTCTGCGCTCTAGTTCAACATGCACATAAGAGAAACAATCAAATATATGCAGATAATTTAGGTTTATTTCTTTTTCGGTCCATGCTTTCTCCGGAATCCCACAATTCAGAGGCACGGAAGGTCCTCTATTGATCAAATACACTGCCATACTGACTACATCTGCCCAAAACTGCTTGAGTAATCCTGCGTGTATTCGCATGCTCCTGGTACGCTCCAAAATGGTCCTGTTCATGCGCTCGGCCACCGCATTCTAATGAGAATTTCCTGAAACTATTTTCATTTGATTCCCCGATTAGCGCAGGACTCCTCGAATCTGCTATCGCAGTATTCGCTTCTATTGTCTGACTTCAAACACTTAAACTTCAGACTTGTCTTATTTTTAACTTAGGCCAATCACTTCTTGAACACATCAAACACTTCTAATTTTTTCTTTAAGAAGTAAATTCAGATCTTTCTATTTGCATCATCAATAAAGATCACAAAATATAATGAGTCACTAAGAGAAAGAACATAAGCATTACCTCATACATCAGTATGAACCAGCTCCAACCTTTCTGCCTTCGTGGACTTCTTCACTTTCGAGAAACTTTCCTCTCCTTCCCGTAAATACAGTCTTCACAGCAATTTAAATAGATAGACTTCACCCCTGACAGCTTGTCTTTGGAGAGCATAACCTTCATCACCTTCCCGCTCATATGCCCAAGTCAACAATGCCACATACCAGCATCCACATCCGATGATGCAACTGAAATTGAAGTTGTAGAGCCTGATGTCATGTAGAGAGTACCTTCTTTGTTACCACGTGACGTGATCATGACACCCTCGTGATCTTACACAAATCACTATCGAATATAGTTTTCATCTCAGCATCCGCAAGCTGACCTACAGAGATCAGATTTCTCTCCAGCTTTGGTACGTGCCTGACGTCCTTTAATTTCAGCATCGAGCCATTTGATAGATTGACTATCACATCGCCCTACTAACGATGTTGCACGGCTCATCATCTCCCAAATACACCTTTTTAATATCTCCTTTTATATAATTTTGAAAGATTTCCTGACAAAAAGCAGCATGAAAGGAGTAGCCCAAATTAATAACCCATGATTCGCTGGAACCAGCCGAGAAAGAATCATGGCATTAGATTCATCACTGCCCGTGACATATACTAAATTCTTCTCTTTGTCTTTGCCATCTCCATCTTTCTTCTGCTTGCAGTCCCTTTGAAAATGCCCTTCCTCACCGCACTGCCAATACCCGACACCGTTTGATTTGGACTTAGATTTGTTGTTCTTTTTCTTTTCTCTATTTATCGAACTTCTTCTCCTTCCGGCACTCAGTGCACTCTGTCTTGACTGCAGCGATGACTTCTTACGCACCTCTTCGCTGAGAAGAACACCCATCGCGTCATTAAACTTTCAGGTTCCTGTTGTAACAACCGTATTTTCTTAAACCTGGTTATCCCTAATTTAACGAATAACTGGAAGTATAAACCCTAAGAGGACTGATTAGAGTGATGATTTATTAATGATAGTTGTTGATACACCAATATAAAGAGCGATATATATACATGTATATAACACAAATAAAACCAATTTATACTTAGTATTAATAATTTTTATGTGTATAATTTTGAGATAGTGGAGGTAGTAGGTAAGCATGAGAGGGCTTGATCTAGGGATAGGATGATCTTGATTTGGGCAAGGGACACTTGGAGACATGAGAGTGGCAAACTTGTAAATAGGGCTGAAATTGGATCTCATAAACCCCCTTTCTTTCATCTTCTTGTAGGTCACGTAGAGGAGGGTGAATACGTGACAAGCTAATCTAATGCAAACTAATGCGGAATTAAAAACTAATTATATAAACTAAATAAACACACTTTGTATACCCAAAGAGTGAAGTCAAATTTCCGGTGAAGGGCTCTGAACTTTTTCTCAAGATTCCTCTAGATTAAGAGTTGAGGTGTTATCTCTTGGTTTGATACAAGTGTGCACACAAGCACAATGACAATATTAAGCATGTAAAAATATGATCAATATAAGAGCATGCAAGATATTAAAACAACCCAAGCATGTATATCAATAAATCACAAGAAAATATCAAGCATGTAATAGATATGAACAATAAGAGCATGCAAGATATAAAACACAAGTGAGAGAGAGATGAGCAATCGCAAACACGAAAAAATTGTTTCAAAGTTCGAGCACACTTGCTCTACGTCCCCGCGTTTAACACTATGAAGGATTCCACTATAACGATCCAGTAAGATCATCTGGTGCCGCAACACCGACAACGAGCTCACGCTAGAACTCTTGGACTCACAAGTCCCTCTCTTGTTCCCGCAAGAATACACGCAACCACGCTAGCTTGCCGAGGCTGCACCTCTACAATGAGCTCCCACAAGACCTTGTCAAAATGCGAACCCACTAATTCGCCTCCTCAAATACAATGATGAAATCTTGGTGATCTCTACACTTTCATCATCAAAAACACTCACATAGCAAAGCTCCTATAAGATAGATATGACAATGAAAAAACACAAGCTTTTGTAAAAAAAACTAAGATTTGTGGAGAAAAATTCAAGAAATTCTTTTGAAAAACACAAGAAAATCACTCTTATAAACACTCTTTTTGATATAGAATTTAAGCTCTAAAACTTGTTGGAAAACCTTAAGAAATGTGAGAAAAACTGGCTAAAAAAATCTCTTCAAATCTTGTCTAAAATTGGCCAAGAGAACCCTTATTTATAGGGGATCAAAAACTAGCCGTTATGGCTCAGAATCTGGCAAGATAAGCCGCCGATCGACCGGCCAACGATCATATTTATGACCGTTGGGGTTGATGGTCGACCGCCCGGTCGACCGCACCCAGGTCTTGACCTGTTGGTTAACCGGTCGGTCGACCTAGGAAAGAACCAGAGAGCAGAGCTCTATGGCCGGTCAACCGCTCGGTTGACCGAGGCCAGATCCAGAGAGTAAACTCTCTGGATCGATCGACCGCCCGGTCCACCGGCCCTCAAGCCAAGACTGTATGCACGTTCTGTGAACATCGGTCGACCACTCGGTCGACCGACTTCTACCTCGGTCGACTGCCAGAAAGTTAGGTCAGGATATTAAAAGGATTAAAACTTAATCTTTTAATATCCTATAAAATTCCATAAAATCACATAAAATTCATAAAAATCAGTTTATTGAAATACTTTGAAATCCTAATATGTGTGATCAAAAATCAACACATATTACAAATAAGTTGAACTATTTTTGTGATATAAAGAATCGCTTTAAACAAAAACCGATATTTTTCAAAATTAAACTTTTAAATGAAAAACTTATTTTTCTAAAACTTGTCCAAATACGAAAACAAGATATTTAAAACTCATTTGAAGCATAATGTGTATGGTTATGATCTAATACACATATAAGATGAAATATCTATGTTTTTGACAATAAGCTCTAAATAAAATTTTGATAAATACAAAACTTAAATAAATGTTATAGAAACATCAAATAAGTTTTTCTAAACATTTGAACCATTAATGTGTATGGATGAAATCCAAACACATATAAGCCATATAATACTCATTTTGATGAACTCTATTCATGAATCGTAAAGATATCTTCTTTGAAGTTCAAAATCAAAACGGTATTTTTTAAAATCAAAATTATTCTTATGAAAACGCTATATAAATTGTGTGTGTATAAGCTTGAATAATCCACAACTAATCTACCCTTTACATTTTATCTAAAAATAAAATTCTTAACACTTACAAACACTAGACTCAAGTCTTGAAAATCTTCTTCCCAAATCTTGACTTGGTCCAAACTAAACATATGTTATATGTTGTATTTGGAAAAGTGATCATTACAAGGAGATGCTGCCGAAATTTCAAACAAATATTGTAATGACATGATAATCACTCCCCTGAAAATGGATAGAATTTATGTAATTAAACCTGAGATCGTCACACCTATCACACAAGAACTGCTCATTGCCATCACGAGACCACCACCAATCTCTGGTAGACTGAACAATAGAGCCAGTACCCTGATCTCCAGTGTTCTAAGTGGCTGCCATAGCAGCTATATCGACCAGGAAAATTTATCGGGGATGAGGATAAATCGAAAATATTTTCAAAAATCGGATGTCAAAATCAGACTGTAAATATACATTTCTTACTCTAAATCTCATCTCATTAAGGCAATACATGCATAAATCATATAAAGCTGCATAAAATATCGTATTTACATGTTTAAGGAATGCTTACCTCGACAATTTGCATTAAACCTTTGAATCCATAATCACTATCCAAATGTAGAATCTTCACAAATATCATATTGTCACATTGCTCAAATCGCCCAAATGTTTAACCTAGAAATTGGTGCAAAATGCTATATCAGGTCCAAAATCACCGAAATTCTGCCGATATATCAGATCCTAGCTGATTTATTGACGATTTTGAGTGAAAACGCTATATCAGTTTGGATGTGCCAAATTATTACAATTAGGTGCCAAAAACGCAATATCGGCACTATATCGAAGATATATCGGGGATATTTAGAACACTGCTAATCTCGTCATCGAAATTGATCCCAACATATTCTAGCTAAATCGTCAGCATATTAAATTCATTGAGATGCTCCGCGACGCTTCCGTTATCTGCCATTTTCTCTTCATCAAGAAAATCTTGTTCGATACCGAGGGTTTCTCGGACATCTTCGATAAGGCCGCCTTCAAGTCTTGAGTCATCTTTTCCCTGGATACTAGGGGTGCAATCGGATCCGGATATCCAGCTGAAATTCGCATCCGCCTATAACCCAGATTCGGGTGCAAAAGATCTAGATCCGTCAGATTCGAATTCGAATCTGGATAATATTATTCGGATACGGTTTCGAATACGGGTTGGATTTTGAAAATTGGATGCGGATCCGAATATCCTCACTTATTATAAGTTAATAACCTAGCTGGCTTTGATTGATTCACCCAGTCAGCACTCGACACTGCATCGAGGGGGCAAGTCTCTTCCGCCTCTTTTCTAGGGCTTGTGCTCGAGCCTGATCGGGGGCGGCGGCAGTGATCGGGGGCGGCGGCGGCGGCGGCGGTTCTCGAAGACAGCAAAAAAGAAGGTCGGGGCACATGGCCCTGGTACTTGGGTAAGTCTCTCTCTCCCCCTCTATCTCCCCCCCCCTCTCTCTCTGTGCAACGGCAGCAGAGATCAACACCGTCGCCGCATCCTCTCTCTCGCTCTTCCTCTCTCCCTTTCTCTCTCTGTGCGGCAATGGTGAAGCTTTTACTGATTTCGTTTATTTGCTGCTCTGGAAGACTGGAACCCTACATATGCCATTTGCTACAAAGTTGTTTGTATTGTCTTTTACTAACAAAGTGACAAGGGTTTTGCTTAGCACTTGATTAATCACATTAATCAGCTTGTACGTTTCATGTACTGCATGAATTCGGGCGTAATGTTACTTCTTTTTTTTTTTTGCATTTTGTTTATTAAGTATATTGTTGAAAATTTACAATGTTCTCTACATCTGTATAGAATTTGAGGGTATTAGGTTTCTTGATTTATACTGATAATCCCCGGAACGATTAGCTTACATTTTTTTCGAGAATTTCAGGTTAAAAGGCACATCTTGCTTTGTTCTTGTTCTGGTTTATCTCAATCCAACAATCAAGTTTGTTTGTATAGTTTAATTCCGTGACAATCTTGTAGCTTTTGATGGCCGTCTCTAAAGGTTCTAGGTTTTGAAGAGAAATGGGCCAAGTAGAAGGATTTTTTTTTTGTTAGATAAATAATCAAGTATCAGTTAATGTTGGGTGCTTTAGTTTGTATAGGAATTGAATCTAAACCTACCTGTTTGGGGCTTCATCAGAATGTTATGTGGAGAGGAAAATATGGATTGGTTGGAGGTTGAAGTAGGTGAAATACAAAACCAACAATTCACCTCAATATCCATGCTGATGGCTTTCTTAGCTTCTGAAAGATAATTAAATTAGTGCCAGGTTGTGACTTCCTGTTTCATCTATGTTTTTATTGCAATCCCCTCTCTTCTAGGCACTCTCCTTACATTTCTAGGGCGAGACCTTAAATTGACCGACCAGTATTATTATGTTTGTTGGTTCTAATTTGAGATGAGGTGTTCTTGGCTATCTGCACATGTTATTTTTATGGTGGGTCAATCCATTTGTGATTTTTGGTACCTTTTCCTTTGGGTTGCACACATTCTTTGATAAGTCAAGGAGAATGAAAAGGACCAACCTTCTATTTTGCCTGTAATTGAAGCTAGAGTTATAAGTCTTAATGTGGTTGGAGAGCTTTTCCTAATTAACAATCTAATGATGGTTTTTTTTTGGTCTTTTTAGGAGGTTTGACCATCTGTAGGAAAGGCCTCATGCCCTAAGTTTTTTTTTTTTTTTTTTTGGTTAGACTTTGGATCGTTTGATTAATCATTAGTAAAATCTAAAACTTTTTTGTTGTTGATGATACTTTCTTTGTTTGCTAATTTATGATTTATGAATGCAACATCATTAATTTGATAGTTTATATGAATTTTGCAGGACTATTACTCTAGCTAGCTTGGTAGGAGAATTCCAAATCCGAAGCAGTCTCTTTTAAAGACTCTTGGAGGTATAATTTCTTTATCACTTTGAGAATTGTGTGGATGATTGTGTGGATACTCGAATCGCTTAAATGCAAATAGTTGATAGTAATTTTTTTGTTAATCAACATGATAGTATTTGTCATGAATAATGATTGGGTTTAATTTTGTTGTGAATAGTGAACAATAACATGTTGTCTGATTCCCCTTCAGTTTCGGTTCAGCAAATTGTAAATGTTATCACCACCTCCGAATCTACTTCTATTAGTGTTGTGAAAAAAGATAAGAAGTGTACCTCTGCAGTATGGAATGAGTTTACAAAATTTAATAAAGAAATAAAGACAGAAGTACATAAAAAGAGGTGATTATTGTGCTAAAAATGGCTAAATGTAATCATTGTGGTTTCAAAACTAATGCAAATAGTAAACATGAAACCACACACTTTAAGAACCACTTAAAGGCATGCCCTAAGAAGAAAAAAGTTGATATCCGCCAACAATTGATACAAGCCACCGTAAAAAAAGATGGAACTTTGACACTTCAAATTTTCCAATTTGATGATGTAAGGAGTCAAAAATTGCTTGTCAATACTATTATTGCTCATGAATATCCATTTAATTATGTGAAACACGTGTTTACTCGAGATTATTTGTTTTCTCTCCTACCGGCATATCATATTCCGTCTCGTACAACCATCACCAAAATGTGCATGGAGATTTATGCAGAATACAAGAAGAATTTGTTTGACTTGTTTGCTAATTCCTCCATTAAAGTGTGCTTCACAATGGATAAATGGATAATTTCTTCACAAAACAAATCTTATTTATGTATTACTAGTCATTTTGTTGATGAATCATGGAGTTTGCAACAAAGATTGATTGAATTTATAAATGTTCATAGTTCTACCGGTATTGACATATGTAATGTGTTTATGGATCACTTGCTTGAATGAAATCTTCATGATAAGATGCTAACGGTCACAGTTGATAATGATAAGACTAATGATGTTGTATTAAGGTTGGCAAAAGACAGTCTTAAAAACTCTCTTCCTTGTAATGGTGTTTTATTTTATGTGAGGTGTGGGGCTCATGTTATCAACCTTGACACCTTGTCGTTCAAGGTGATTTAAAAACTATCACTAAAGTCATTAAAAAGGTGAGGTTTAGTGTTAAGTATTTGACAATGTCACCACAAATGAGCAAAAAGTCCTATCATGTTGCTAACCAAGTTAATTTAAAAAATCAAAAGCGTCTTTCTCTTGATTGTTGCACAAGGTGAAATTCTACTTTTATTATGTTGGAAAATGCTTTGAAGTATAAACTTTTAGTAGATTTGCACTAAGAGATGACAAATATATTATTGTCCATCGGATCAAGAGTAGAATCATATTGCAAGCAAATGTTTGAAGCATTTTCATGAAGCAACTAAACTCCTCTCCAGCATTAAATATCCCACATGCAATTTTTTGTTGGAAGAGTTTTGTGAAATCCAATTGCTTTTGATTGAATGGCAGAAGAGTGGTAATGATACCATTGTGGCTATGGCCTTTGAAATGAAGAGAAAGTTTGATAGGTATTGGAATATGCCTAATAAAATTTTTGTGGTGGCTACAATTCTTGATCCAAGATACAAGATGATTGCAATTATTTATTTGTTTGATTTGATATATGGTGATAATGGTAAGGTGCATGCAAATGAAATCTTAAGTGCGATAAAGAGGCTCTACGAAGAATATGTATCGAAAGATTAATCTAATAAGCATGAAAATGCTTCAAATTCTCAACGACAAGAAGTGACAAGGGTTGGTGACAAGAGAAAAAATAGGTTTGCACAATTTATTATTGAGAATGAGCCTACAAAGACGGAGCTTGATATCTACATAGAAGAGACTATTCTTCAATAGTATGAGACAAATGATTTTGATATTTTGAGTTGGTGAAAAAGTAATAGAGAAAAGTATTCGATTCTTACCAGAGTAGCTTAAGATATTTTAGTTATTACGCCATCAACTATGGCATCCGAATCGACATTTAGCATCGGAGGTCGTGTAATCCATTACTCTAAAAGCAGAATGAAAACGGATACGGTGGAAGCATTGATATGTACACAAAATTGACTTAAAGCCAAGAAAGAAGGTATTGATTTATGTTTTCTATGCATTTTTTTATGTTTATTGGTTGGACATTGTATATGTTAATCAAATTTATTTTTTCATAGTTACAAAGTTTGACACTCTTGGAATAAAGAAGATAGTATTGTGGATGATGCTTCAGATGAGATTCGGAATAGTTTTGAGAAATCAAGTATGCTATACAACTTTTGCTAATTTGTTCTCTTCTTATTTGCACTCGAAAAAATAAGTTGTAATTGACAATTTTTTTTTTGGTTATTTTGAAAGGTGACACCATGGACGTCTACGATATGGAGGATGATACACAACTTTATGACTTTTAGGATTTCATCTCTACATTTTGGTGATATTAGCTACTTGAAAACATGTTGAATTATGTACTTCAAATGATTGCTTGAAGGAATTTGTTTCATGAACTTGTTTCTTTTCCTATTGGTTTGAAATTCGAAGGTTTCTTATGTTGATCTATTTACCTTTCTCATCCTGGAAATAGTGGATGGAAGATTTTGAAGCATTTCAGTGCTTGGGTGTCTATTTGCTCACATTTTGTTTTTTTTGTTTCAATCTTGATAGTTGATCCCAAAGATTGTAGAGATAAAGGCTCTATTGTCATTGCATTAGTTTTGATTTTATTTTTACTCATTTTCATTTGCTTTTGTTGTGCAGTTGAAGTGGCTGAACAAGCATCTGAACAAGAGACATCGTTTCATCTACGCAAGTTGAAGTGGCAGAACAAGCAAGGTAAATTGTATGATTCTGATAGTTATTCTGTGTTTTTTCCAAGAATTTGGGTGCATCAGGAATTACATACCTGAAATTTTCATCAATTGTCAATGGTTCAAAAAATTAGTTCTTTTGGTGATACTTATGTTCAGTGCTTCATTTGTCAAAATCTCAATTACTATTTTCCATAAAGCTGATGATTTTCTATTGGCTGTGATGTGAAAAAAAGATGAAATTTCATTTTGAAACTCCTTAACTGCATTATTTAGTAGTTAACAATTTGCCAGGTCTTATTTTTGCTTGCAAAGGTAAACAACCCTCAAAAGTTGTCTAAGGGACTAACTCTAGAAAGGAGTTTACAGCAAAAAGAGAAGAAGTGTTAAGGGAGTAACTATAACCTTTATTTAGGTTGGTTATGTAAGTAGATCTTTTGACAATGCATTTTGTTCAGATTTTATACAGACAGTCATACATTGGAACTTATTAGTTGTTAAAGAATTCAATATGATTGTTCGCTTCTACTAATTGCTACATCAATCAACTCAAAATGGTACACCACTAAAACATAAGATATTGATTATGCATAGATATTCACTTGATAATTTAGAATTTTAGACATATAACATGCTTAAATGCCACATATGTAATGTTGGTTGCATACACATTTTTTTTTAATTTCATATTTTTGAATTTTATCTACAGTAGTAGACATAGTAGTTGTGAATTGTTTTGAATTTGGGGGTAAATTTCCTTAGGTTGCGAAATTTTGTACCAATTGTGGGGTGAAAATTGGGGTGTACTTCTGTGATGTTTGCAAATTCTTTGATAATGACACAGTTTCATTCTGTTCATCTTCAACACTTCAGACCCCCTCGCCTACCACCGTTCCCCTCTCCCCTGTCTAATCGCCTGCCTCTGCTCTGATCTCCCCCTTCTCTTCTAAGTCAAGTATTGTTTTTAACTTTTTTCTCTCTTCCGACAACCGTTCCTTCGCCGTCGCCAATCTCGATCAGTCAGTTCCTACCACTTTGCGATATACCAGTATTATTTTAGATGAGATAAAAAGTAATATAAGTGTATCCGTTTAGTTTATCCGTAACTGTATATGTTTTTGCATATCCGATTAGTATCCGTATCCGATTCGTTAATATTCAATCCGTATCCTATATCCGATTTGGAGGATACGGATATCATTTTTTCACATCCGCCAATATCTGTATTCGTATCCGTGTCCGAAAGTTAGATGCGGATACAGATATGGTAAAGATAATATCTGATCGGTATCTGATCCGATTGCACCCCTACTGGATACGTTAAATGCAACCATCGATGTAAGGGATAATCGAAACCCTAGGACTTTTCGATCTAGGTCCTCCCACTCGCCGTCGGTCATCTCCTTCGGCTTTTAGGGCCTTTCCACTGAGAAAAAGATATAGATCTTTCTGGTACAGGTAATTTTCAATCTGCATCTTTTAGAATCCGAAGTTCGCACCGTTGAACCTTTCGACTCTGATTTTTTTCATCTTTTCTCGTCACGTACTGTAGCTCTAATACCAGTTGTTATTGAGAAACGAATTGGGTAGAAGAAAGAACGCAGATCAAATACATAATCAAAGACACTAGAATTTTACGTAAAAAATCAAATCGGAAAAATCACGGAGCCACACGGAAATACACTGTATTATCAGAAAGATTACAATAGAAGAAGAGAGAACCTCACAGTCGCTCTGTATTTACAATGGCATACATACATCATGACCCTAATGACAGTGCATCTCCTTTTATAGAGAAAACTAGGTTACAAGTTATGATATACCCAACTGCCCTTAACATGTTTCCCAAGTTTCACGCACTGCGAAGCTTTCAGACTAGACCGCTTCTCCGCTATGCATCTACGAGGTGCTACTCTGCACTGTCGCTTCGGAGTGCTCCTTCGCTTAGATGCTTCGAAGTGCTCATCCAGAATGATGCCAAGCTGCTACTTTGGAGCAAGACTCCGACCTAGTCCTCAACCAGAAACTCCGAACTCGCCCAACTTTTATACCAGGAGTGCTTTGCCCTCGCTCCGGAATCTGCAAGAGGTACTTCTCAAAGTAATTTTGTTTCGGGGCTCCATCGCTGAGTCGCCGGAAGGGGCTCCCTGCCCCCCTTCCAACCACCACGCCGACCTGACCGCACAGGTTGATCCGTGTAATGACTCTGCGTATGGCGACAAATCATCAAGGTAATAATTAGGCTCCACAGCTTAACACACTGTGCAAGAGCCAGTGAAGTTTTGGGCACCTTTATTCTGTAATTTCTGTGACAGTGGACATAGGTCAGGATGGTACTCTTCTAGGTATCTAGCAATTCTGACAATTAGCCACTTGCATTACATCTGTTTTTCTACAGTTTAGTTACCTTAATACAATCTCCTCATTTTCTATACATCTCTTTATACAATTGTATAGACAATGCTCGTAAATATCCGTGAAAGTCAAGGGAGTAGCAAGCTTCAGTGTTACAAATAATTGAATCCTAGCTTATCAAAAGATTACTTCTGCATGCGAAAAAGGATACAGCTTTCAGTAGTAATAGAAAACCTGCGCCAATTTCATTCTTCAATAGCAGTTTCCTATCACAAGTAAAAGCATACAATCTTCGAATTTGCGAATAGAAGTCTAATACCAATTTATACTTACTGCCGTCTTCTGCTTATTCAACTAACCAACTCCAAAATCCCTAAAAGTTTCCATCTTTACACAGTCGATGGACTCCAAATAGTGTAAAAACACAAACAGACACAAAATCTAAATAGAGAAAACTCTAATTGCAAATAAATCATCAAAAAACTAGAAACCAAAGAATAGCATTACACAAAATTCAGTTATTGATAGCATCCAACTCATTCTGATGAGCATTTGATAACAAAAAATTGGGGGAAAGGATAGAGATAAAGGAATCGAAGAAGAAATACCTTTCCTTCGGAAGAGGCGAACTCGATCGCCGGCGGCGATGGTAGAATCTTACGGTAAATGCTAGCAACCGTCATCTCTCACTCAAGATGAATCGGAGAGATTAGGGTTTTTCCTTTTCTTCTCTGTTTTCTTCCCTCTCCTCCTTGCAAACAAATTAGTGTTGAGAGGTTAGGTTTTTAAATTCCGTGATTGGAGGGGTTGTTTTTTTTTTCTTCCTTTGACTTGGAACCCGCGAAAAGGGAATCAGATATTGCCACCCCAAAAGTCAGAAAGCCCCTCAAAAAATTTTGAAGTGTCATTATGATTTTTTTTTCTCATTGCACCTAACAGTAAAAAGTTTAAATTAAAATTTTCTTCTTCCTCCTTTCTCTTTCCTCCATCTCTCTCTTCCTTCTCCGGTGACCCCCTTCTCGGCGCAGCGCTCCCCCTCCCCCTCCCCCTCCCCCTCCCCCCGCCCCCCAACCTGATCCCCTCGATCTCCCCCACCCCCCCTCCTCTGACGCTCACCACCCTCCCTCACCCTGGCCTTCCCCCCTCTACCCCCCCCCCCCCCCCTCAAAAATAATCTCCCCCCTCCCTCACTCCAGTTGATGCCCCCTCCCCCAACCCCCACCCTGGCCTTCCTCTCTGCCCCCCCCCCCCCCCCCCCAAAAAAAAAAAAAAAAATCTCCCCTCCAAGCTGTTCGATCGAATCTGACCGAATAGACAGTGGTCTGTTCGGCCAGAATCCAACCGAACAGCTAGAGGTGGGAGGGAGAGATCGGGGGGAGGAGGGCGGGCGAGGGGAGCGCTGGAGTAGGGGGCGCCAGAGAAAGGGGGAGGGTGGTTCTCCAGAGGAAGGGGAGGGAGGTTCGTTCGGGGAGACGGAGGGGGTTTGCCAGCAAGAGAGAGTGTTCGTCGGCGATGGCTTCGCTAGTAGGGGGAGAGGAGGAGGAGAAGAAAAAAAAATGACATTTTGACTATTTTAGAAATTTTTTAGGGAGGCTTTTATCAATTTTTGGGTGCCTTAATCTTTGAGGGGTGTTTATGATTTTTAGGGGTGACAATATCTGTCCCCGTGCGAAAAGAGAGGGTGCTTACTGTTTTAAAAGGCACTGTGAATTACAGAAATACCTTGGAGCTAATGTCATTTGTGAAGGAGAGGGAACCTGCTAGAAACTGCCCTGACACAACTCATAAATTATTTTTTTTACATTATTTTTTTCCCCACACAAGCAGGTTTGTTTTTCATAATTGCACATGCACGGGCTTTTTTGATAAAATAACTCATTTATAGAAACTAAAAACTCTTTAGCTGTTTAGTTATAACTTTCAAATGAGTAATGATACTTTAAATGCTAAGAGATAGGACATAATTAGCATACTGCTATCGGCGGTGGAAAATCATCCAATCAGCCACCGCCAGCAACAAAGAAGGAGAGGGAGAGCAAGAGGGAGGAGGAAGAAGAAGGAGAGGGAATGTGAGATAGGAAGGAGGTGGGAGGTTGCTCTCTCTCACACGCGTCATCGTTGTCGCTGCTCTCTCTCTCTCTCTCTCTCTCTCTCTCTCGTGCAGATGAAGCCGGACAGACGGACAGACAGACAAAATTTTTATATGAGCCACGGGAGAAACTCTCTTTGACCGGTTTTGATTAATTTATGGTAAGATAAATCATTTTTTCGGTCTAACAGCTCTGCAGCCATTTCAGTCAAAACCATAAATAAATTAAAAAAAAAAGTAAATTAATGATAGTTATAAATACTATGAGACAACTCATAATGATTTTATGGTTAATATTTTGTACTGAAAAATTAACAACTATGATTTATTTCTTGGGTATCAACCGGGACCTATCTGAAATTTTATGGGCATAAAAAAACTTGGTTAAGGCAAGCATCAATCCATCCAATAAAATTTAATATACCAAATCTTTTCTCTCTAATTTGGTCCTGTTTGTCAACAAGAGTTAACAAAAGATAAGCTTTTAGCTCTTCCTAACTTTTTCAGGAAAAAGAAAAAAAAAAAGGCGTAATAATGATTACTTGGATTCGGTTTATGTGTGTGAGACACACACACATATAATAAGAGGACCAATTCCGCGTTGACACGGGATTGAAACTCTTATAATTTCTTATAATATGTGTGTGAGATCCACACACATAACATATTATAGTAGGATTAATATACGTGTCAATACATGATTGGTGCTCTTATTGTATGTGTGTGTGGCTCACACACATGAACCGAATCCTGATTACTTGTACTTGAAGGCAAAGGTGACATTTTTTTCTCTCTCAAAACCTTTTACTCCTGCACCTAATTAGAATTAGTGTAAATAACTCTTGATGTGAATCATAAACCAGTGCCAATGCAAGAAAACTTGATAAAATTACGTTTGCTTCCGAAATTCAACTGATCACGACGCTTTTATGCATGCACCCAGATTGAACTCATCATGTCATCGTTATAGCTCCTAACTAAACTGCGAATACTTAATTTATTCAGTTCCATTTTATTTATATGAGTGAAAAGTTTTCATTTACACAATTCACTGATCATCACAGATAATCTCGCTAGTGATACTTGAACCTTTTCCATTTTCATTCGTGTTCATGTACTCTCACATTCCTCAATTTTAACAAGAAGATAGTCTACATTCCAAAGTTTTTTCATTATTAGGTTTACCAAGATATTTTGATGATCCATTTTGTTTTAGCTCTTGAAACTTTTAAAAACTATTCTTTCTTTAGAAACCCTACTGACCAGGGGGGGGTGAATGTTTTCTTGGCTGTTATCATATCCTTCAAGCTTTTTAAAAACAGGTTCAACAAAAGAAAGTTGGTTTTTAAGAGATCTGAAAGGCAATTCTGCTACCCTTCCTCAAATTGAAGAAAATAGAGGATTCAAGACAGATTGATGACTCATGGTAAAACATAGACCCCATACAAACAAGCATCATCCTAGCCAAGGTTCAAAAAATGGGTATCTGGATTGATATCAGAATGCTCTTCTAAGTGTCAGTATTGGCAATTTCATTAGTATCCAGTGGTTTCCAATTTGAATTTGAGAATTGGTAGCTTAAAAATTTTCAATATATTAGCATCAGTATTGACAAGGAGGAGGAGGGAAATTGTTGGGAGAATTTTTTTTTTTTTTTTTAAACAGTAAAATTATTTCAATCATGAGAAGAGTACAAAATATTATATTGAATTCAACTTCTCTAATAATTCACATGATAACTCAATCACTCAATACAACGCTTAATAACTCACAATAACTCGAAAAGCCCATCATATAACCATTAATACACTAAAAAATAGTTCTGTGGATTCATCTTAAAAAAACACCTTTCATCTGATCACATTTACTGCTTGGAAGAGAATATAAGACATTAGAATATTCGATCTCTTACAGATCATTAACTAACACATCTTAATCAATTGGATCTACTGATCCAAACAAAGTAAATCCTCTTATAGATTTTAAATTGATTAAATCTACTAATTAGAATAAAGAAAAAGGAAAAATGATGACCTACTCTGTTGTAGATCTAAATTCTGGAATGGTGTCTAGTACCTCGATCGTCGTAAAATAACTATGAGCTTGATTAACAGCGAAACCGTTGACCTTCTTATAGCGAACTTAAACATAACTCGCTACCATGTATACTCCATAGTAGCCTCACATGAAAGAAGAAAAGATTACAAGGGGAAATTAAGATGACAATGATCGCCCAGCAGTTGAGTGTTGAGAGAGATCTTATTAAGCATGCGTAATGAATACTTGGCTTCCAACTCAAAGGGGCTTATCAGAGAGGACAGTCTCTCGCCTACCATCTCCACTTGAGTCTCAAAGAGCGTGTTTCAGCAATCTGTACAAAGGGCCTCTGGATGATAAAATACGCGAATGCCATCAGCAATTGTGATCCTGAAGGGCCACTCATGCTCTATGTTTCCAGGATCATCCCTTCGGACGACGAATCTAGTTTCTATGCCAATTTCCTCTTGAGAAACAGCAACTGGGAGAACACAACAGAGCGCAGCCGAGAAGCGTCCAACCGATACGCGAAACGGGGTGCTCAAGGGGAGAGGTGGCCGTGGTTTTGAGAAGGCAACTGTTGTTGTGTATGCATCAGGGTACTTCCAGCAGCGTTTGGTCTCCTTCACTCGCTGCAGGAAGCGACTCAGGGACAAGTGAAGATAAGGTCGGAGTTGCATCGCTGGGGTTTCTTGCTGAATGGACGATAGCAAAGAGATTCACGTCTGGAAGTACAGAATCTGACTGCTCTATGTTTTTTGCACAGCAATTATGAGCGTCCCTGTGACAAGAGTTAGTAAGAATTAGCTCAAAGTCAAGGTAAATCTCGATGCCAAACAAGGCTTGAAGGTTGAACACGATACAGGGCCCAGAACATGATACATCACGTGGACTTGTACACTGGAGAATTGGTACTCTTAAATGATAAATCAAATTGGACTGCATCCTGGAATCCACTGAAGCCCACCTGCTTGTGGGGCATAGGGCCCATAAAACATAAGACGAGCAGTAGCGTTCCCCCTTGTAATGTCCCATCATTGTTAATCATCCCACCCTTCATCCATCATATTTATGGCATAAAATCAGTGCAGCCAATGTCGCCATCTAGGGCAAGCCCTCACGTGACTCCTCCCGCGCGGGCACGTGTCAAAAAATTGCCATTGGTTTGCGGAACAAAAAGGCAACGATCCGGCGGGGCCCACCGCTTGTCAGGCCCTGTTTTCTCACTGTCGGCGGCTGGGGGCAGGCGGCCGTACGCCACGAAGTCCGGACTCTTTTTTTTTATTGTTATTGTCACGCGGCTCGACGCTGCCGTCACCGTCGCCCACTCAGCGAGGCGATTATAAAGCTCGATCCGGTTCGGCGGGTCGATGTCTGATCGCGACCGTTCATATGATTGGAAACTTGATGGACGTTTAAGCGCGATCCTCGCCGCGTCTGCCTTTATAAAAGAGGGGATCATTTGGTTGCGGTCCTCACACTCCCTCCCACAGTCCCATGCAATTTGAAATTACGAGACTGCCCTTTTCTTTAGTTTCTGATTCTCTGGGCTGTTGGGCAATTTTTTGACCGGAATTTGGGAGGAAAATATATGGGGTTGGTGAGGATAATTATTATATGATTTTGTTACCAAAATAATTTACTTATTTGTATATATTTTGATATGGTTACTAACTTTATCCTAAACATTGAATGGATAAATCAATAATAAGAATAATTTATTATTTTTTAATGGCACACACACAAACAAATTGTGAGTTTTCTTCACTCTTCTCACCCATTATTTTTAGCTCAACAACTGAGATGACAATAAGAATGCACGGCAAGAATTTAGCATAAAATAAGAAATATTCAAACCAAGCCAAAAACTAATAAATAAAAACAAGCGTGTTTTTCTCACATCAAAGCTCAAATATTGTCACACCCTGAAGTGACGACTCTGCCATCATCTATAGCTGTTCAAGGCGGAAACAATGGCAATTATCCGTTGAGGGTGCTTTCGCCATTTCCCTGTGTCTAACTCCCTACGAAGGCTGCTATCTGCACCGCTTTCTGCCGTGCTCTGGCCTTGCTCTGATGCAGCTTCTATTCTGACGCAGACATAGGGGTACAAAGGTCATTTTGACGACCTCCTCTTTTATAAAACCCAAACAGTTTAAACCCAAACAGTAATCTCAGTGGCACCCCGTAAATAACTCCAATGGCGTCTCCTCGTTCTCTCCTCCTCCTCCTCTTCTTCTTTCTCGCCGCCGCCGGAGACGATCTCAGCCTCTCTCCGGCGGAACAGGAGTCCGTCTACCTCGCGCTAGAGTCCATCAACCCGACCACCACCTGGCGGTCCCTGTACTCCGGCGACCTTTGCCTCTCTGGCCCCCACGGCGTCGTCTGCGACCTCTTCACCAACGGCCCCTCGCCGTCGTCAGAGCTTCACGTCACCGAGCTCAACTTCGGCTTCGTCTCCGACTTCTCCTCGAACCCTAACTGCTCGTCGAACGCCACTCTCCCCTCGTCTCTCTCCTCCCTCCCCTTCCTCCGTAAGATCTTCTTCTACAGCTGCTTCTTCGATTCGAAGACAACTCTCGACTCTCGCTTCTTGAAGAATCTGTCGTCATCGTCCTTGGAGGAGATCGTCTTCATCAACAACCCTGCCCTCATAGGCCACGTCAGTGGCACGATCGGTAATTTCTTCACCCTCAGACGCCTTATCCTCACAAACTCCGCCGTCTCCGGTTCGATCCCCTCCGAGATCGGAGACTTGCGGAATCTGAACCAGTTAGTTCTGTCCCGAAATCGAATTCGCGGACCGATTCCAGCCAGTATAGGAGGTTTACAGAGGTTGATGATTCTCGATCTGAGCGGTAACCGGATCTCCGGCGAGGTCCCCGCTCAAATTGGGCGGTTGAGCGAACTGGTGAAGTTAGACTTGAGCTCGAACCGGATCTCTGGGCTGGTCCCGGCTGAACTTGGCCGGCTGAAGAAGGTCGAGTTCCTGGACGTGAGCCACAACAAGCTCATCGGTGGTGTCCCGACCGCGATCGGAGAGATGGCGAGCTTGAAGGAGGTCTATTTGAGCGGGAACGCTCTCGGGGGTCAGATACCGGAGATTTGGGAGAATTTGAGGGGCATTTTGGGGATTGGGATGGCTGAAATCGGACTCGTCGGGAATATTCCGGCTTCGATGGGGGCATTTCTGGAAAAACTGTGTTTTTTGGGGCTCGACGGCAATTTTCTCGAGGGGGCCCTGCCGGAACAGTTTAAGAGGCTGGAGGGCAGCGCGAATGAGATTAACGTCGAGAACAATAGACTCCGAGGTCGGATCCCGTTCTCCGCCGCGTTCGTGGCAAGGCTGGGCGGTAAGCTTAAGGTTGGCGGTAACCTCAACCTGTGTTTAGGTGAGGAGTTGGTGGGTCACGTGAGTGGCAGGGGCGGCGTCGGGGAGCTGGTGCAGTGCAACAAAACAGAGATTCCCCGTCCTGTCCTATTCCCATCTGGAGCGGGTCATTTGAAGAGCTTGTCCTTTTTGGGTATTTTAATAATTTCAGCTCTACTTTTGGGGTTTTGGTAGAGGAGTAGTAAGTACTAATAATTAAGCGCTTAACAAACTAACTCAACACACGGGGGTTGTTTATTTATTTATGCTTGTTTTCTTGGTTATATTTGGGTGTTAATTTTTATAGGAGGACAGTCATTACAAGCGGTTGTTGAGGGCAATTTGGTAGAATGACATGTTTTGGGGGCTTCTTTTCTTGTTTAGTTGTTCAAAAAATCTAAAATTTCATGTTTTTATTTTTGCTCATCTATCTAATTTTCAAATTGCAATGCTGGCCTGATTGCATTAAGACTAAGATGGAATGAAGTGAGCTTAAATTGACTGTTTTGTGAGCACGTGATTGCAATTTTTTTTATTACGAGCTTTTTTGAGTCAAATCTTTTGATTACTTGTTTGTATGTATCAGGATAGAAATTCCCTAGTTATGTGATCCAAATTTTGAGCTTTTCTTATTTTGCTAGCCAATCTAATTTTCAATTCACAACAGTAGAATGATGTGAATAAGAATCAGAAAAGAATCAGAATCAGAAAATAAGTTGTTTGTTGAGCACAATACTGCAATTTCATTATTGCATCTATTGGATCAAAACATAGTGCCATTTGCAAAAACAAAAGTAATAACTAGCAGAAACTTGCAAAAAAGAGAACATGAGAGCAAAATTGGCATTTTCTGTTCACAAAAGAAAAAAAAAAAAAACTGTGTGGGTTCAAATTTGGACATTTTCAAGTGCCAAGCATTGTGGTTGGTTGACTGAGCAAAGAAAAGAGCATAACACTAAAATCACCAGAAATGAACCTAAATTCAATCTCTTTGTACAAAACACAGTAGAAACAAAAAAAAAAGCGCACACAACCACAACGAGCAAGCTTGACGATGAACGGTCATCTATCGTCATCGGCGTCCATCTTCTTCCTCCTCTTCTCTGACAGGCTTCAACGGCGGCAGATGTTGCTGCTCCACAGCCCTCCTGTCGGCCTTTGATCTGGAGGCCGAGCCGCCAGTCGATGATTTCTCCTTGGACTTCCTCCGTCGCTGCTTGGTCTCAGCGGCCGCAGGTTGCTCCTGCTGCTGCGGCGTGGCCGACGTGTAGTTGGGTATGTCGCTACCCCCAGTGGTGGCGCCGCGCTCTCTCCGGCCGTGTCTCGACCCTTCTGGCTTCTCACGGTCGGGCGAGCCGACGGAGTTCGACTGGTGGCGCCTCGCGTGTCTCGCGGCGGCCCGTGGCGATTCCGAGTTCGACCCAGCAGCAGAGCCAGAAGTAGATGAATTGCGCTTTGACGGCTTTGGCAATGGCATTGCCGGTAGATCGCGGGCCGACGCGTTGCGGGACCCACAACTGACGTCTGCAGTCAGCGACCACAATGTTGTCGAGTGTCAGTCTAAACATAAACTGTAATCACTTGGGCAATGGTGAATCGAAGAGTGCAAACCTCTGGGGGATTTGGAACTGTCCTTCTTTCCTTTGGCGGTGGCGGGCTCCGCTGACTCTGGCTTGCTCTCACTCATCTGTTTGAATCACAATGGTCAAATATCTAAATCCATCCGTGATTTTACCAATGGTCTGTGAAAACTGAGAGGGTAAAAAAAGGGTAAAGTTTACCCAGCTGGGTGCACTTACCGCAGGACCGTCCCAGCCGATGTGCGCCACGTGTTTGACATCGGTGGGGAAACCGATCTGCATCTCTGGCTCCTTCTCCTCCGCCTCTGCATTCAACACAAAATTTTCTTTCAAGAATTTGCACCAATAAGAGAAAATTACAAGAACTAAAAATAATAAATTGTGACGCCGAGTGTGATTACAAACTTTTACCAAATATATTAGAAATGTATCTTAAGCCTTTGAGCAATCCCTTCATCGTATTGCTGCCCATGGAGAGAAAAATAAAAAGTATTGAATGCAGCCTGCACGGTCTCAGCACAGATGACAAGATCAAATTAATGAAAGCAACGAGAACGATATTTTTTTCAACGAGAACGATGTTGGAGTAAAAGATCATGGAAATGGAAAAGATAAAATGGACATGATAATTATCAATTTAATTGCGAAGAAAATTCTTAAAAGAGCTCAATCCAAGACCAAGTAATCATATATGAGATTGGAAAATCTAAAATAAATTTTTTTTTCCCATTCTCATGGAAAACAATTAGCTTGATCTAATTAAGAAAAGCAAATGAGGAATTATACCTTCCAAAGGAACTCAAATGTGATATCACGAGCACCTGCACTATCAAAACATTGTTCTTTATCAAGCCCATTCAAATAGACTCAAATATTCCGTCATCTTTCAAGAATTGTGAAACAAAAGTTTAACAAAAGTCAGGTCATAAAAATGTTAATCTTCAAATTATCCAAGAGAAAGAGGATCAAATTGGATGGATAGAACCCATTTAAACCCGAAGATGGCTTTGAAGGGATCCCAGAGCAATTTCTAAGCAACAGAAATGGGATTTAAGATTTTATTTGATGTGCAAATAGAAAATAAAAAATGGGATTTTCTTTTTCTTTCTCTCTCTTTCTTTTTAATTTTTTGGGGGCACAAATTTTACTGAGCATTTGGTTTTTTATAGCATCCTCTCTTTATTTGGGTTGCGTGTTTATTTTTGACGGGTCGGAGCGCAAATGGCGGGAAGAAAGTGGTTAGGAGAATAGCGGGACCGTTAAGACTTTTGTTTGACCAAATTGCCCCCGTCTTCAGAGAAAATTTTACAAGAATCCCTAATTAAGCTTTGGAAAATTTTAATTTCTTTGGAAAGGAAATGCGCACGGCATAAGAAAACTGTCGGTGTAGTGAGATGGACTAGCATAGAAAAACTGTTAGTGTGTAATGATTGACTGAAACAGGAAAACTCCAGTGTAGTGGGGTATGTGCGCTCTGAGGATTCATGGAGGCCACCTCCCTCTCCTTTAAGAAGAATGATAGTATATACCTGACATGGATGCTGTTATGGAGGAGAAATTGATGGATTGTTGTAATTGCACAATCTGCACATGCTGGAGTTATTGTAACGACTGTGATCACCAACACTGGTTGTTTGGGATTTCATGTCGAAAAATCTGCTACTATCCATGACAACTCACGCTGATAGGGCCGTTACACGTTATGAACATAGGAAAAGATGAAGCTGCATAATTGTCAATGAAGATCAAAGTGATCTCTTGTTGGAGTTTTAGATTCAGAGTTGAAGCTTTCGAAATGGAGAACGTCTCGGAGTAGAGAACACCCAGAGGAGGTGAGAACTTCAGAGTGATTAAGACTTCGGAGTGACGGTATGCGGTTTTGGATTTAGAAATATCTTCGGGATGGAGGGAAGCTCCGGAAAAGTTAGATGTGGCCGAGGCTTTCGGGATGGAATAGTCTCTCCCACCGAGAACTTGTTTTACTGTCTTCAGATTGCTAAGGAAAGCAACAGAATATCATTGGCGACCATGGGATGGAAAATGGAAAGAGGTAGAATTCATCGATCTTCACATTGTTGAATTCTCCATGAGTCCTGAACCTTCCTTCAGCTAGGAGACCCAACATGGGTTGGACGCAGAGGATGATGAAAAGAGAGGGTGAGAGCTGGAATTCTTTGCGAAACCCCTTCTTTAAAACTTCGAGAAGGAAAAAATTTCACAATGTTTGTCTACCTCGGAAATCTTGATCTCTTTCCTTCTTTCACCCATGCAGTACAGATCAATGCCACTACAAAAGTTCTCTAGTATTTGCCTCCCCAGCGTGAATATTGCCTGGTTATGGGAGATGATATCATGAAGTATCGTTCAAATTCTACTAGCGATGAGGAGCTTTGCTGTTACTTTGTAGAGCAGACTGCGTAGTGCGATTGATCTGAAATCTAGCAGTTATGGGCTTTTCTACTTCTTCGATATAAGCACTGGATAGAGATTTAGGGGTGCATGTGTAGATGGAATGCATACGAACCAGAACCGCGATACACATGTCCATATTAAAGGATGCTATCTGTATCCGCTTCTGTGCAGATATGAATTGCGAGTTCCGATATTTCAGAGATATTTTCACGACTATAGCCCCTTTATAGAATATATTTTATGAGATTACAGATCGTTTGTGAAAGCCAAAATGAGCCTGACTACATTGTAAAATCCATGGTACCCACCTATGGGAATGAACTATTTAGGTTGTAAATAGGTTTAGAATTATAAATTCGTACAAATTACCGTTACGTGGACGTGCCGGAGTGGTTATCGGGCATGACTAGAAATCATGTGGGCTTTGCCCGCGCAGGTTCTCGAATCCTGCCGTCCACGCTCTTTTTTTTTATTATTCAAAAGGTGTAATTTTTATTTATTTATTTCTGTAGAAAGAGAGAAAGAAGCACTTTTATAAAAATTATATTCTTTTTTTGCGATTTGCTCAAAATACTGTTTGCAACAATAGAACACTCTCTCTTTCTCATTCAAAAGAAACAACTACTGTTAAAAATTTATGCAACTCCCAACTTGAAGCTCAAGCAATACAAAATCTTCATCTCTTTGCACAACAGTTACAGTGGCATTACATAAACACATGAAAAATTTGATGTTTCCAATAGTATGATTGCTGCCTGAATCAAAAGTAGTAATTTCTACAATCTCTAATGGCGGAAAATGTGTCAGTGGAGTGAAGGGAAGATCAGAGAAATCCGATCAGGTTTCAGCGTTCTCGCATCAAGAAACTCTCATATTATCGAGCCCGACACCAGCCTGCATAAGTGAGGAAAATAACAAGAAAAAGAAAATGAAGCAATCATCCCGTTTGAATAATGTACAAGCACAGCCATTGCATTATGAGAATTTTACCAGAAACTTGTGGTTTGCTTCGAGAAGTGGAGAAAATGCATCACAAAAATTGGTGATCTCTTCATTTACATTACTCGATCCACCACCAATTATATCCATGAATTTCTGCCTGTCAGGAAGAATTTTTAGGGCCACCTGAAATCGCCCATGATATTTGCATTTTCAGCAACTAAACTGAGCTATATCCTTTTGTTATGAAGAATTTTCAGGTATCAATGTCAAAATTTTGAAAACAAAAGAAGAAGAAGAGAAGAAGATTACTGCAAAGCTAGAAGAGGCAAGCCATCCATGCCATTTCTTCAAGGTCTTGGTGTAGGAATCGTTGCAGGCTCGCGACATACTCCACTCTGGATTTTCGACCAAGTTCCGAAATAGTTGCACTAAGAAGTCCATGGCTCTGCAGCAAATCAAATTTCAATCATTTGCGATTTTTTTTTGAAAAAGAAAATCTGAAACGAATCAATGATGACGATGATGATGAACGCTGAACTAACACTATGTAATTTACCGGGTCAACCAAAGAAGAGCGTTGGTGCAGCTTGACGAAGTTTTAGCTGTTCTACTCTCGACTTCTACTAACACTATGGTGTACATGAAATTGAACTTCTGCGTATCTGAATTGTATTTGTTTTCTAGTCTCTGAAATGAAAAGTTTCGAAAGATTGTAAACTTTTATGAGCAACCTAGGAATCATATAAAGGACTGCTTACCGATATGTTGCCCCCTATATCTACCTTCACCATTGTCATAGCCGGTCCAAATTTATCTAGCAACATCGAAAATGAAATTCAAATGAAGAGGTACAAATTTGAAATTTGTGGAAATGTAGCGAAATTCGTATTTGACATGGTAACAAAATAAGAAGAAGAAGATTATATGACCGAGGATTGTGAAGAAGAATATGCTTCTTGAAAAATGTTGGAAAAGTGAAAGAATGTGATTCGAAAACACCTAAAACGGGGAGGATGAGCTTGCAGACGTCTATGAAAGGCTTCGTGAGCATTTCGCCTTCCTTGGTTCTCACATGCTTCATTCCATCCAAAGAAGGATTGAGAACAGTCCCCTCCATCTCCGCCCTCAAATCTCCTCGCCTGTCATAGAAATCGATGCATATTAGCATACTGATTTTACTTTGTTTTTGTTAAAATCTTTTTAATGGAATGGGGGGAGCTAAAATTCCACCATTTCTCTCTCAAAAAAAAAAAAAAATTCTAATTACATATCAAATCTTTTCAATTTTGGATTCTTCGGTTTTTCTCTCTTAAAATACTATAACACAACCAAATAATTCATCAAAAGAGCATACAATTACATACCAAATCTTTTCAATTTTGGATTGTAAACTACAATAGCCTGTTTACCAATGACAACTTCAGAACATTGCAAACTCTTTTGAATAATTCCAAGCTCCTCTCTCTCTCTCTCTCTCTCTCTGTGGTTCTCAATTTTTTTTGTGAGGTTCAATTGTAAAGCCCGAATTAGACGGCTATTTTTATATATATATATATAGAGAGAGAGAGAGAGAGAGAGAGAGAGAGAGAGAGGAGAGAGAGAGACTAAAGAAATGGACCGAGCTTCTCTCTCTCCGAACCTCTCTCTCTCCCCCTTGAAATTTCTCAGACTTCCAATTTTTTTTGCCACAAATGAAAACCAGAGGGAGAGAATCATCAAGCTTCTCTAACTCTGTTTTCTCACTTCTACATTAACTGTCTTGGACCGGAAGTTATTTAGACCGGGCCAAAACTTGGATAGGGTTCGATCCACACACTCGTTGGTGTGGTTCATTGAGATATGATTCTTGATTCAGAGAGCTTGCATTTGATGGGTTGTTAGGATTAAATAGCCATTATAAGGTGGATATAATCCAACATCGGATGTAGACGGCGGATGATTAGGCGGTTCAATAAGTTTATACTCAATACTTCAACTGGACCTATCAAGAAAGTCTATATACGGTATAAAATTCACACACACATTTTCGTGCATATGTGCACACGCACGTGTGTCCACAGGAGAGAGTAACAGAACAATTTAGTAACAACTCGAGTATTCTTTCATATTCTTTCATTCAAGTGATGAACAGATGATTCCCCGTCCTTCATCGTATAATTACAGCAATTTTCGATACAAGTGATGAACAGTTTCGTGTCCGTGTTTGAGTTTGATCAACACATAACAAGGCATGGAACAAGATGTGGGGATGTGTAATGTCAAAATTTGCCGATATATTTCAACTTGATACAACAGACAACTTTTCCAATACAAAATTTTTTGAGATTCATTGTTCGTACAAGGTGTTACATCAGCAGCTGCCTCTATCTTTCCCTTTCCCACTCTTTTTACACTCAAATCATACAAAATAGAGGAACTACTTACATGCTCTTTTGTGTGTGAGCAAAATTTTGAATGTAGAGCCTCGTAAATATGTAGTAATGAATCAATTTCAAACCACAGAATAAAGAGAGAGAAATTATCTTGTACAGTGCAGAATGCAGATGACGATGCCACTTCTCCCTGGTTTGATAAAACCTGAAGATCACCACAAGAGTCTATGCTACCTTTACCTGCACATCGACATGTTATCATTCATCAAGAACAACCTGTACATGTTCAATCTCTTTGGAGATCAGTAGAAGATTGGTATACCAAGTCTTGGATTACCTTGGTCAGGTACCGGCTATGAAGCTTCAGTGCATCATTACACGCCTTCTTCGCATCCAAGTTTCCAGTTATATCATTCAAGATCTAGTGAAATAGCTCAAAAATGAGAAACTATTGAGGTTAAAAGCAAGGTGAGAGGAAAACAGAAATTGCGCAAATTGTGAGACCTTAACGACATCATCCAGGCCTTTAGCCTCCTGCAGTAATTTCCCATTCTGGGCCTCCAGAACACCGGCTACCAGAAAGATGGAGAGGGGGGTTTGCTGATCATTCTGCTGACCCATCCTCACGTTCTTCCTCTCGAACTTTCCACACCTTTTTAGCACGGCTTCATTTGCAGCATCTGCACTGGTATCCACTTTTGTATCCGACTCATACATGGAGAAGAGCTTCGGACTGTATTCCATAGCCCACATGAGCTGAAAGTTTAGGAGATCAAGCAGTCTTCTATTTTCAGTATGCTTCAGACCAGTGATGGCTATAGATGATAAGAGTGAATAGAAAGAGACAACAAACTAAACAAGAGTGATAAGACACGATAATATCCTTCAGGCTGGGCCTGTCGATAATTTTGAAAGATGCATGGACATTTATTTTGAATTACGAAGAGGCCATTTTCCATCAGCTTCAAACTCACAAAAGAAGGTTTACCTCCCAAAGGTACAATGTATCTACAAATGAGAACTCCCTTCGGAAAAGAACCATCAACATTCTGAAGGCGAACAAATACTCTCCTCCATCTAAGTTTTCTGCCAATTACAACCCTCTGTCAGAATTAAACAAACAAACATGGCCAGATATATCTCTTTTTTGTATTTTTCTTAATTTATTTTTTTTAAATGCTGCATTACATTTAGTTATATAATAAAAATTCTCAAGGAAACAATTGAAACAATATATCTCCTCTTTTCTCTTGTAGATGGACTGACACTAAACAATACAGGCCATACCGAACTCAAATCATAAAGGTGAACATGGACCTGAGATGACTGTACTGTTGGGTATTTTATTAAAATATAAAAAAGATTAAAATTCTTAAATAAACTACTTGACTTGGTCTCTAACCACTACTCCACTAATGGGGTTATTGTCACAGAAAGTGTGGTTAGTTATCATATTAGCGGGGTTAATTGTTAAGAGTTAGAGGCTAAGCTTCACTGTATATATTCCAACATCATGAAAAAAGAAGTAAGAGAATTAAAAAATGATAAAAGAATTCCTCTCTCTTTCCTCTCTCTTATAAATTTTTTTTTCAAATTTAATCTGGTCATTACTTACAATTCGAGGTCACCTCTCCTTCGTGGTCGTGCACGCAAGGGACACCGACAGATAGGGATAGTATCGCTAAGGGGCACATCTGTCTTGGCTGACCGCACGAGGTCGGCAATATGTAGCGCAGTGATCACATATCTTCCCCGAGTCTGGTAACATTATTCCTATATTTATTTTATTAAATTATTTGTTATTTAATTTTTGGATGCAAAATCCTAGATGTACAAATATAAATTACTATAAAGAAATGAATAAACCAATCTTAACCATGATTTCAAATATTGACCAATTGTGATAGTATACCAACAATATCGTATAGGTTTTAAGGTAGTTAATATGATGTTAACCTAATATCGGTCGATAATTATGGCCAATATTGATGATATGGTTGATGTATAAATATAATCATAGAGGTGAACACGAACCTGAGATGCCTATACAAATATAAATTACTATATAGAAATGAATAAACCAATCTAAATCATGATTTCAAATATTGACCAATTCTGATAGTATACCAACAATATTTATCAGTTTTGAGGTAGTTGATATGATATTAACTTAGTATCGGACGATATTAGGGCCAATATTGCTGATATGGCTGATGTTGACAACCGATTTTGAATATATTGTTACTAAAATCCATTGGCTTATACCAATATCAAGATTTAAAATCATAATCTAGATATCAAATAATGTTGATATGAATCATTATTCATTTCTTTTATAATTTTATTTAGACTCTTTTACTCTTTATTTTAGGCCATGCTTATTTTCCTCTTTTATTTTATTCTAATATCGGATGCGACGATAAACTTCTATTTGTGTGAGCTTATAAAAGCCCAAGTGCTATAGTTATTTTTTAATTCAGTGAATTTGAGAATTTAAAATTTTGCATTTCAATTATTACTTTGTGTTGAATCTCTGCATGATGATGTGCTAAGTGGGAAAGCGATTTCCGTACTGATGAAGTCAAAATCAATCGTTATCTTCTTAAACTCTAATTTCTTTTCCCTCAATTTCTTCTCCTTCTCGTTCTACATCAGTTTCGTAGCAAAGCTAAAATCCTGCTTTTCTTTTCCCTTCTTATTCTTCTTTATTCTTCCTCTACAAAAATCTCCCCCTCCCCAAAACCCTAGCTTATCTACTACAAAACCCTAGCCTTTCTCTTTCCCCTTTTCTCTTCTCTAGATTCAAAAAAAAAATCTGAAAACTCTATATCTGATTTAAAAAAAAAAAAAGAAAAGATCGAAAATTTTCAAACAACACTGTTCATCCCCATCCTCCTCTTCCACCCGATACCCAAAACAAAAACCCTAACCCTAGAGTCCCACTGCCGCCACATCTCCCACTCAGTCGCCACCACCGATGTCGCATCTCCCACAACAGTCTTCGCTGCCGCCGTCGACTGTAGTCTTGTCGTCGCCGCCAAGACCAGATCTCGTCGACAACAACTTCAGCACTCAAAGATCGCTGACATCTTCTCCCCTTGCCGCTACAAACCCTCCTTCCTATCTGGCTTCGTTGTCGCGCCTCTGTGACTCCATCGCCGTCCCGACTAGTCGTTCCATCATCGTCGACATCGCTGCCACGGTGATCACCCGCCTCCAACTCCATCTTCGACTGACTTCATCAGATCGCTTTCTCTCCCTCCTCCGACGCTTGCCTCCAACAACCTTGTCATCATCTCCATCTTCTGACGACCAGCTGACCTCCTCAGGCCACCATGATCTACGCAGCCCCTGCCGTCAACTTTGTATGCCCCTGCCGTTGTGATCGTTGCTTCACTGTCGCCCTCTCACTATCATCGTCATCTTCATCGTTAAGTCGCTACATCGCCGCCATAGGCTCGCTGTTGAGATCAACCGCGAGCACGATCGAGGATCGAAGCCATTGAGATCAGCCTAAACAAGTTAGTATCATGTAATGCCCCGATCCGGCGGGTACGGAGACGTTACTGCGACGTATATACGCAGGTCAGAAATACCCTCACGTATATACGCTAAGCATCAGTACAAACAAGAATCAGAGTACGGAAGCACGTGGCAATATCCATTCCAACATAAGGATTACAAAGTTATTACAGAGCGTGATATATTGGTACATGTACATTATATCACAGCCAGATACAAAAGTGAAATTTACAATTTGTAAAGGAAAAGGTGCTCACGGGCTGAGAAGAAGATCCCCGAGCTAGCAGGAACAGAAGGAGTTAGGACAAGTCAGCCTGCTCCGAGAAATAAGCTTGATCTTCAGTGGAGGGCTCCGCTTCAGTCCAAACTTCAGAACCTGAACATGCAAGTTCAGGGGAGTCAGAAACTCCCTAACAAATAGACAGGTGAATGCCAAGTGTCATGTAGAGATAGGTATATGTGTGTTGATATGATCGAAACAATATTAAGCATCAAGAACTGTGTCAAGAGTACATGTACAGTAAGCAAGAAAATGAGGCATAAAATGAAAGTGATAAGACCTGAATAAATCTATTGCTGCCATTTCATTATTTATACTTATTACTCGTTCTACCCGTATGTCTAGGTATGTGTAATAGCGTCCCAGTACACATACATCCACATATGAGTAAATCGAGGCTGTTATTGGAAACCAACGGGGGTATCGACGAACAATGTTTACAGTGGGTCCCGTACATGCCCGGGATCACGGTCCAGGACGTTCCATTGCTGGTGTATGGAACCGGCCGCAAGGCCTACAGGAGGGTCTTATAGAATGCCATTATCAAGATGGTACCAAGAAGGAGGGAGCCAGCACTCCCCTCAGTCGCCTGGAGGCCCACAGGTCAGACCAGAAATTTTAGTTGCACAACATGCCTAGTGCCACTGTAAACACGAACATATATTGATAGCCGTAAGTTTCCCCCGACCCGATTCAAGTGGTTTCTTTTTATGATTTATTATGTGATTATCAATTTACGGGAAAGCAAGCGCATGACAAGATTAGGAGTTCAAGAGTACATGATTATTATAATTTCAAGTCACATGATTCCCGCGAATATGATAATCGTAAGTCAAGTGTCAAAATGTCATAACGAGGCGAGTACCAAGAAGTAGCATAACAGGTGCCATGAGATGTATGCCTGAGAGGTGATGTTAAGCAGGCGTCAAGTGATAGCATGATACATGCAAGTGTGCAAGTAAAATAATATAATATTAGTCAACATGACGAAGCAGAAAGATCAGAAGGAGAGCGAGAACACTTGCCTAAAACTTCAAGAAATACCGGGAAATCTCAAGCTCTGAAATCCAGGGAATCAATGCGTTTAAATATTTATGGAGGAGGAGAGAGAATGAAGACGCGAAAATCGCATACGCGGGAGTCGCGTTGCGTAGATGTCACAGACGCACGGTTCGAGACCCGCGTTTCAGCAAGGACACGAGGAGAACGTAGACGCGAGCGCGTGCTCCGCGTTCGCGTTAATACATGAACGCGTAGATTGCGTTAAAGATCTCCGCGTTTAAAACAGGAGAGAAAGAGAGAGACAGAGAAATGAGGGAGACGCAGAGAGAGAGAGGGGGGGAGACGCAGGTTTAGAAAAGAAAAGAAAAGAAAAGAAAATGGAAGGAAAAGAAGGATGGAAAGAAAGAAATGCAAAGGAAAGAAGGAAAGAAAGAAAGAAGAGAATGGAGGTAGGCCGACCGTGGCTTGGCCCGTGTTCGCCGGCGGCGACCGGAGTTGGCCGGAGTTGGGTGGACAAGGGCCCAAAAGAGAGGGTTGATGGTGGTGCAAGTGTAGTATAAAAGGAATTTTTGGAGTTTTGGGAATGGTGTTTCGGAGGACGAACCTATAGTTCGTTGGAAAGAGAATGACGAGGAGAAGAAGATGGTATGCTTGGTGGTGGTTAAGGTGGTGTAAGTGGTGGTGGAAATGGTGGTGAAGTTGGTGGAGATGATGGGTTGTTTGGTGGAAAAGAAGAGGAAGAAGATGGTGATGGAGATGATATTATGGTTGTTGTTGTTGGAATGGAGGAGGAAATGGAGGGGAGAATGGTGGTGAAGTTGGTGGAGGAAATGGAGATGGGGGGTGGTGGTGATGGCCGGCCAAAGGGGAGTTGGGTGGCTGCGTTTGCTGTTGGAGCTTGCTGGAAAATGAAGAAGGGAAGAGAATAATGAAAGAGAGAGAAGGTGGGAGTGCATGTGCATATATATATAAAGGTAAAGTTTGTTATTACCATTTTGCCTTCCATTCAAATCAAAAGAAACGCAAGAATGGAGACTTGCGTCTCCATGCAATTGAAGCCCGCGTCTGGGCTATTAGAGCTGGACGCGGAGATTGTTGCTGCGTCCAAAAAGAAAAATACAAAGTCGCGTTTACAGGAAAGACAAAAAGGCATGGGTGATTTGATCTGAGTTGATTTCTCTGAAGAACAAAGCATTAAATGCGGAATGGAGAGAGTCTCCACACTAATTATTGAACCCAGAGTTGGTGGATCTCGCGTCAGGCAAGGAGAGAGAAAAGATAAAATATCCGGATAGAATCCCGGTATCTGGGAAAACACCGGAACTCAGGAAAAGCCCAAAAATGAAGTATCTCAAAAAGTTTCCAAAAAATTCTCAAAAATAAAGAATATTATTTAAAGATTTTTAGTGAAATCGGTTTTCAGAAATTCAATCTCATTTTCAAGATAAAAATCCTGAAGTCAACCGTTGACACCGGTCTATGCCGGGTCGGCCGGATTTTTGATAAATTCTAAAAATTCTTCAAAAATTCATTTAGATAGAAAATATGATTTTAAGAAATAATGTGAAAGCCGTTTCTAGAATTTCAACTCCGTTTGAAAATTAAAAATCCAAAAGTCGGTCAGCGACACTGGTCGACACCGGTTTTGAAGATTTACAATTTAATTTCGAAAAATTCCAGAAAATCATGAAAAATCTAGAATATTAAAAAATAATATTTGAAACTGAAATTGGTCAAATCTGAAACCAAAAAGGTCAAATCATGCAGTACTGCTATATGAGTAAGAATTTAAATAACAGAAAATAAAATAAAATAAAATAATACGCTCCAAAAATCAGGACATATAGCTGGGTACGTATTCTGAGGATGGGGTGTTACATATCAAGTCGGATTCTTGCGTGCCCGACCCGACCCATTCACCAACACTGACCGACTCGGTGCCAATCCAGCTGACTCGTGTCAACCAAACCGACTCAGTCCAACCTGAGCCGACCTAGCCCGAGCTGACCAAGCCCAAGCCACAGTGCAAGCCAGCAACTTCAGAGCCCGTTTCGAGGCCATCCGGAGTTTGCTTCTAGTCATTTTTGAGATGTTGGATCCTCAGCTGAGTCTCAGAATCACTGAAAAATTTCATAACTTTTGAGCAACAGATCTGGCCTCTACACAACTTTATTTGGAGCCACTGCTTGGTATTGATGCTTTTTCAAGCGTCTTTAGGTGTATTCTAAACTGACATCTTATTTTTGCGATATTTTGCATGTCTTTTGTAAACTTGTGGTGATTGTAAGTTATATTTTCTTCTGCTAATTGCCTATATTGTTGCCTGTTGCATATTCACTTTTAAAAAACATTTTCTGCATCATTATTTTAAAAGTCATTAGGAAAATAATTTTTCGCTCGATTATATAGTAGACGCATTGAGTGTCGCATAGGAAACTATTTGCATCCGTGTGATTGTGTGCACTGCATTTGCATTTTAGATAGTGTATGCTCCTTCGTAGTACTAGAACATATTCTCCTGATTTTCTAGATATGGACACCAAATTAGATGTAATCCTTAAAGAACTTTAGGACCTAAAACTTAGGATATAAATGTTATAAAATAATATAAAGGGGAGGGTTCTTGATATGACAGTCGAGATACGAGAGAGGAGAACGCCAATAGACGTAAGGATGGCGAAGATGACATAATCTATAGGATTAAGATAGATCCTCTCACATTTAACGGTATTCTTAATCCGAAATTATTTAATGATTGAATGGCTGACTTGGATTACTACTTTAATTGGTATAGATTCACTAAGAAAAGTAGAATTCAGTTTACTAGGATGAGACTTACAAGATCAATTAAGATTTATTGAACCTCAGTAGAGAGTGTACACTAGGAGTGAGGCTTTCATAGAGTTTTAGGAGAAAATAAAACATAAATTTAAAGAGAAATACCTTTTCGATTCCTATAAGCATTACCTCTTAGATAAGTTGCACAACCTTCACGAGGATAGCAAGTCAGTTCAGGACTATACTATCCTAACCCTATGTTGTGAGGTGCGAGAAGACTCCTACTAAGTCATTTTTAGGTATCATTCTGTGTTGAAGTCAGATATCTAGATGGTCATGTTCATTCACTCTTATAAGTTAGAGAACCTTAAACAAGCCAGTTAGCTCAAGACATAGAAACCACCCTCAGATTTTCTTCAGAGCGTAGGATTGATTAAAAAATAAGAGAGCAACCTAGCCCAAATACTCACGCCACTGGAGACCCTTAGGGCAAGTTTGTGATACGTGAATCTTCTAAGAATCCCAAGTAGTCAGTATTTTAAGTGTTAAGACTATGATCACGTTGCTGCACATTGTCCATATAGGAACCTTCTAATTAGGAAAACCGATGATGAGGAGATAGAGACAGTAGTCTATAAACCAACTAGTAGTACGACTGATTCTGATAATGATGTTAGAGTTTCTAGCATTCAATTAAGTGTACTTAGGTGTTCACACAGTTGTTAGAAATGAGGACTGGCATAGATCTAACATGTTCCACACCTAATTACACATGAGGAGAATAATTATAAGTTGATGATAAATGAGGGTTGTTGTGCGAACATCATTGCCAAGATAGCTCTTGAGAAGATGAGTCTCAAGGTTGAACCACATTCACACTCATATAACGTGAATTGAGTTGATAAGACTGCTCAGTCTATTACTAAACATTGTCAGATCCCTATCCACATGTCTTGCTACAAAGATCGTGTTTGATGTGATGTCTTAGACATAGACATTGAACACATTTTGTCGGGTAGGCTTTGGTTATATGACTTGAATGTGACTCGTATGGGTAGGCCTAACACTTATGAATTTAAATTCAAAAAAAAAAGATAGTGTTGAAACAGCTAAGACCAAACAAAATGTGAGGAATAATATAGGGAACAGACACTATAGTACCTAGTGACTAGATCCCAATCTTCATTGGAAGCTCTGATTCGTAGGTTTACTATCACATTTAGGAATTTCATCGGTTTTCTCTCTTCCCATAGGTACTAAATCCATTATCATTTGAATCACCTGCACCACATTTGTATGAGTTGCATGTTTATATAAAAGGGCAAATGACATTCAGTAATTATAATTATCAATCTGTTGCAAAGTCTCATAAGCGATTACAAGAACTTACAATAGGCGATGAGGTGCTGATTAGAGTGCACTCAGAGAAGTTCTCATTGGGGACTTTGAAAAGACTTCGTACTCAACACAGTGTTCCAAACAAGGTTTTGAATAAGTTTGGTTCTAGCGCCTACAAGCTCGATATTCACCGTAATCTTAGAATCAGCCAGGTATTCAATGCCAAAGATCTGATTTGTTTTCGCAATCCAATGACTCATTTGGTGCAGCTTTATCAGCTCGATTCATTCACATCGTCGCCATTCGTCAGTGATGAATTTTTAAAGCCAGGGAGAATTGATGAAAATCACTAGTCATTTCTTTTGTCTAGGCTCTTTTACTCTTTATTTTAAGTTAGGCTTGTTTTTCTCTTTTATTTTAGTCTCATATCGGGTATGACGAGAGACTTATTTGTATGGGCCTATAAAAAATCAAATGATGTACTTACTTTTCATTTCATTGAATTTGAGAATTAAAAATTTTACATTGCAATTATTACTTTGTGTTGAATCTCTGCATGGTGATGTGCTAAATGGGAGAGCGATTTCTTGATAGTGACACCAAAATCAATCATTATCCTCTTAAACCCTAATTTCTTTTCCCTCCTTATCTTCTTCCCCTCCCCGTTTACATCAAATGCATTGCATCGTCTGCAATAATTTGCACTAATGATTGTCTCCGAGATTCTTCATTAAAAGAATCAAAACAAATATAGCAATTATATACAAGGCTACTATGTTTCTCAGGCTGACAATAATACTCCCATTTGGTTATTCTTCATTGATTAGTGAAAAGTTATTATTTCTTTTGCACACGTTCATTAACAAGAACTAGGTATTTGTAACAGGTCAACATTTACTCAGAAAAGTGATGAATCTCGTAACTACTTAGCATGGCGAAATAATAATTTGTATTTGATAACATAACATTTTGTCCGGAAACAAAAAATTGGGGCTGAATATTTGTCCATCCAACTAATTTGTGTGAATAAAGGCTCATTGAATCCAGAGCAAACAAGCAGTAAGCAACAATAACTGCATTAATGTAATTGAATTATACGGGGGGGAGTCTTAAAATCATACCGATGTGCTCATGGAGTTTTGGATCCATAGATTTTATGATAGATGAAAGTGTAGTCAGTTGAGTTCGAACTCCAATTGAAGTACTTGTGGTTTGAAAATTTCTTCGCTTTTAAAAAACAAGATTAAACTGTAAGATTAATTCTGCCCGAATAGATAAAAGAACAAACAAAACACTATAAATATAGCATATACATACATACATCTGTATGCATGTATGTTCTGGTATATCAGATTCTAAAAGTAATATCTTATTCATATTTTATTCATAGAAAGAACGAGTGTAGTTTATTTCAGTTTTGGTAAAGACAGGTTCAGATGGAACTAACAGAGGATAGTAGATATGTTGACAATTATGACTAAATAGTTTCATATACCATAGGAAAGCAAGAAGTATCGCAAGTCACAAACTGAATTAGAAATTTAATATATTTTCAGGTAATCATAAAAGGCCTAAGGTTTTGTACATTTTAAGCGGTTGGCAATCGAATGAAAATTGATCAGTGGCCAATAACACTACCTGAAGCCACTCAGATGCACTACACACACACACACACACACACGTGTGTGTGTGTGTATACACATACGTATACATATATATATACACATACGTATATATATATACATATATATACGTATATATATACATATACATATGTATAAAGTAAAGCTTTAGGATTATTAAGCAGTCGAATAGTTAGTTGATAAACATATCTTTGTTTGTTAGAGAATATGATTTATCCACGCCCAAAGCCTAAGAAGAATGAAATTCTATTAAAAAAAATTTAATCCCAACCAACTAGGCAGTGAAATTCTAGTAAAGCCTCATTGAGAATTTTATCTGAAATAAAACTCTCCTCAAGCTGATCCATTAATCTTTTATTTATTAGACTAGTATACTGGACATGTGGTATGCATGTTGGAAAGAATATTTTATAGGAAATTATTAGTGGAATATAATTGCTTTCTTAGCTGGTCATGCTTATTAAGAGAAGATTAATTAATATGTATCTTAAGGTTATAAAGGCTCAACTTGTTATGAATACTTTATCTTAAAGCAAGATATAGCTGAAAATTAATGAAGAAATTTGATAGCTGTCAACAGATTATCTAAAAAGAAGATAAATATAAAAAAAAAAAAAAATTGATAAAGTTTTAAATATCAATGAGATTTCTATCTCAAATCATATCTTATTAGATCTAAATCCACTATATACTTAGAATTTTAAAAATTAAAGTCCCAAATTTATGTCAAGAAAATCATCTATGTATTTAAATTGTAATACAGATGTGTGTATGTGAGAGAGATAAATATTATCAGTAGTTAGAGAGCTATCTGTATGTTGAAGCTTCAATATAGACAAGGTCATATGAATTCCTAGATTTAGGGAAAAAATAAAATAAAATAATTAACTAAAATGCTAGAATTCTTGCAAATGCAGGAATAAAAATCAAAGTGCAAAATTAAATGTTCCAATTGAAATATAATAGAAAGCCCATAATTTGCTAAATTATCCTTATTTTATATTTTGATATTTCCAATATTTTAAATCAGAAATAATTCGTTCTCCAATTTAGGCAACAACAGTTACCACTTTTAAATCATAACTGTAGCATTTTGTTATGCTTAAATCTTAGAACTATCAGTTAATTAGACATGATTAAAAACAATTGAAACATTACATAATATTGCAATATCACAGGAAGAAAAGGTGTGTTATTTCTCTAAATTTGTATATCATCAAGAAATAAGGATCACATGTCAAAAGCACTAAAAATATTTCATATCAAAAAGCAAGGAGAGAGGAGAAACAACACTATCAACATAAGAGATATAGTCAAAGTGCAAAAATGGACTAAGAATGGGAAAATATAAGAAACATACTGTTCTGCGCATTAACCGTTCAAAGCACCAAAAAGCATCTGCCTCATTTTCAACAAGTATTGATATGGGTGAACAAAGATCACTCATTCCTGCTCCAAAACTGTATAGTCAGCATGGATATACACAAATATAAGGACACTTCCATCTACATTGTTATATTGTGTACATTGCATTTTTTCACTCTATATCACTAGCAGCTAGTTTACCTTGGCAGTAACCAATATCCTTATCTATCCATGAATAAACGGCTAGTATATCCCAAAGTCTTGCTTGATTTTCTTCATTCTCATAATGAACAAG
The DNA here is from genome assembly GCA_038442645.1 of Agave tequilana. NCBI lineage: Eukaryota > Viridiplantae > Streptophyta > Magnoliopsida > Asparagales > Asparagaceae > Agave > Agave tequilana. Next base: position 158,930 of record JAVJIF010003638.1, on the reverse strand, counting down.
GGCCCTGTCAGTTCGAACTACGTCCAAACCTATCAATAAAAATTACAGTAATAACAGCTGTTATTTATTAGTAAATATAAATATATTAAAGCTTGCAGATATTACTATAGTGCTAATGCTAATTATCTAATTCGTTTATATGATAATATAAGAAATGGTACACTACTATGATGTGAAATACACGAGGACAGACAAAACTTCTAGTAAATGGACACACAAGGACAAAACAAACTTCTGTTAGAAAGCCATTACTTTCATAAGCAAAGAGACTTCTCCAATGAGCCAAGATCCAGACAATCTCTGCAACTCCTCAAAAGGTGAAGATATATTTTGTGGTGAAGGAAGAAAATTATTTATTCTAAGTAAGATATTTCTATTATTCATCTGAAATTGGGTTATATTGTTGGTTAGGAAAATAGTTAGTATCATACACTTTACTAATAGAACCACATGATAATAGAGAAAAAGGGGTGAAACAGGTCTCTAAATCACAAACATTGAGGTTTTTGTCTGGGGCAAAGCAGTATGAGCAAGTCTGCAAGAGATCGGCAACACCGTTATGGATACTAGTTCTGTATGACAAATCAATTCAAAATGGAGAAGCCCACAAACAAGAGAAATAATGGGTAAAATCTTACCTAGTTTAGCTTTTGCCTACATCCACAGAAAGAGGGATTATGCTATATCAAAATCAAAGTGTAAGACAGCACTCACCTTTCCTTTTCCTTTAGGTAACAAATCCTTGAGGTGAAAATGCCTGGACCTTAATCTCTATAGAAGAACCAACCAATTCTCCTTCACCCAATAACCCTCTCTGTCTTAGGAGCTTAATTTAGTGTTCTTCATCCTAGAACTCCTTTAGGTACACATTTATAGCCAACCAAAACTAACCATGCCCAGCAGTTAGGGAAAAAGGATTCTTATTTTTCTTTTTTTGTTGTCATATTCAACCAACAACAAAGCAGGAAAGAAGTTCTAATATTTCCAGCTTCTAAAGGATCAACCCTTACTTCACAGTTCTAACTTTATACAATAAAATATCATACTATCTGCCCATTTGTAAATTCAAGAACTAATTCAGCATAAAACTTTTTAGATACTATTGATAAACTAAATTTCCAATAAGCAATAAAAATAAACGTTCCAAGCAGAATGCATATGAAAATATAAAAGTAGAATAAAAGAAATTAGAGGCTCGAGAAAGTTAACATTAATTGTACCAATCTGATGCAAGGTAAGCTTCCACTGGATGATTTCTTTGTCCCTAATTACTTCTTTTTTATCAGTTGAAGGAACACCATTAGGATCCTCAACAGGCTCACCAACTTCTGTTATCACCGGCATTGTAATTAGTCTTCCACTACCAACTGTTTGGTCCATTTCCTTGCATTTAGACTTAAATGTGTTGTACTCTGATCTGCCATGATAAGTATGATGGTAAAATTATATTCAAAGCATTAAAAGATATCTTGCAGTAGTACAGAAGGCAAAAATAAGTTATCATGCCTAAAACTGATGACTCCTAATCCGTCATCAAAATAAATTGAGTATAAGAAAACAAATAAACAGCAGTGTAAATTGTTCATGAGGCACATGAAGGAAAGAGTGTAACGGAAATCAGAAGTGTATATTAATGACAAACAGTTACGTCATTTTGCTGATAAATAGATAGAAATAAACGAGTACCTCCGCCATTGTCTCAACTGAGTGCGTTCATCAAACGTACTATCAGGATCATAACACCCAAGTAAAATTTCCCAAACCACTCCCTTAATTGTAGGATGAACACCCTGTCGTAAATTGGAAATTATAAAACAAAAAACCATGAAAAAATAATTCGTAAGCAGAATCTGCATCTATTCAAGCTATGTAAGATATAGATCGCAGGTTACCAGTATAAGTTAATGACATTTAACGTGTCTAGACATTGAAAGTAGGAAATATTAACAGCAGTAGATGTTGTAATAATTCAGTGCACAAATCTCTTACCCCTTGCTGTATCCGACCAATCACTTTGGCTATATCCAAATGACCATCCTCAGAGAACGAAGCATGCCATCTTCTTGCACCAAGAGTTCTCCCAACCTGAAGAAAGCAAATGTCATACTTCATATTACCTAACAAAGATCACAGAGATAAGATAGAAATATCTGAGAAATTGAAAAAAAATAATAATAATTAAAAGCACAATATTATTTTTCACTCAGGTGCACAGAAATGGTATTTCCAGAAAGGTCAGCAAAATGCTTTGTCTACAGAATTACTCATAATCATATACACATTTTTGTTCATAGCCTAGAAAAATGCATCAAAGAACTATAAGTGATGGGCTTAGCAACAAGTGGTTTGATGAACACACTTCAAGTTTTCGCCAAACTTGGAGCTACAAAACACGTTGTCACTTTGATTTTCCCTTGATGTTTGTTCAAAGTAACTCCACACTCACATTTTAACCTCCATTGCCGATGGCTAAACATCTCCAGAAGGAGATCAAATTTGGTATAGTTAACACAATGTGGCTGATCACGAGTCATGACTGATGAGTCATGGCATAAGTTTGTTGAAAATCAGAATAAATGTAAACTACTTAATATCCCACCAAAATGGAATATTTTTTTTTCTTTTTCCTCTTTGTTTTCTGTTTATGTCATAACAAGAATGCAGTAAAAGGTTTTCTAAGTTTTTTGTAGGTTCCTCTCATCCTCTCCTAATATAGAAAAGATAGTTTCTTTTTTAATAATGTTGGTGAAATTTTTTTGAACTTGTGACCTTCTCACAAGTCACAATGTCTTACCAATTCCGCTCTCAAGTTCTTCAAAATGCGGTTCAAGGTTGCTTTATACTTCGATGAATAGTGTGTTAGAAAGCACTTTGTTTTATAAATTGATGCCGCGTTTTCCATTTTCTAACATTAATCTTGCACTAACTAATGAATATCCTGATTTCATATCAATACATTAATCAAACTTACATTAATTATGGTCTCTTTTCATGGTAATTAACAATTCTATTGAATTAACAACTTGTCATTACTGAATCCACTACCAACCTCAGGGTTTATTGTCCATCAAAACATAAAAATGAGCCGGAAAAAAAGACAATAATATGAAAATGTATGGCAAAATGCACCAAAAAATTAATCTTTTCAAGAACCTGACCCGGGGCTGGAAATGAGTCTTGGGGACATCATCGCGGCACTCCGGCCGAATCGGGTAGAAGGAGTCGGGGTCCCAAGGCTCGAGTGCTCCCATGCAACAATTCATTTTTATGATCGATTTCAAAAACCAAAAAAAAAAAAACTTCAAAATCTCTGGAAACCTGCCATTGTAAGCATTCTTCAATTTGATTCCAAAATAAGAACTGTAACAATTGAATCAAGCTGCGATTCTTACCTCCGAGGAACAGTGACGCGCAAATCGATCAATCTAAGAACTGCGAGGAATCAATCGGACAGAGGAGGCGGGATCTAGGGTTAGGTTTTACTTTAGAATTTGGGCGATAAAAGGGAGACGGAGATATAGGCCCAATTTATTTTGTCTTAAAAAAAAGAAAAAAAGAGGGGGAAATATTAGAAGCTAATGATCGATGCTCAAAATAAGAAGCAGAGGATGCTAGCATCGAGCTAATCGTTCAAATCCAAGCTGTAGATTCTTTATTATTATTATTTTTATGTTTTATCTTTGTATGCGTCACTACTGTGGGACCCACAGAAATGTGACCGTTACTCATATTGAAAATTCAAGAGTGGGCCAGTGGGCTTGATTATGATGTCCAGTCGTGTTCAAGTGCATACCATACAAATTCTCTCCATTAATGAAAATTAAGATGCTAATTTGTTGATTAACCACAGTCGTTTATTATTATATGAGTAACTATAATCATTATGAATAACCTTTCTATTTTACATTCCAGGTGTAAATACAACCAAAAAAAAAAAAAAAAAAAGAAGAGTGTAAGTCATCGTGCACGCTACATTTGAGATGAAACTATCAGAAAGAGGAGTGTTAGATCCTCTACTCAATTTAAAGTAGATCTCGGATGTGATCTTAGAAAAAAAACGTGGTCCGAACTAGACACTCTACTCATATCTTCGTTGTTTTTTAGAGGGTTTGTAATCAACTCTCACATTAATCCACTCCACACCAACAGCCTGATGCTCTCGACTGTGACGGAAAAATTCCGGACACGGTCCCGTAAGAAAATGTTACCTCTTAAGTGGAGACTATTGGGAAGCAATTCTAACGGCTTATCGATGAGCCATATGAGATACGCTCTTGTGGATTGGATTTGCGCACTTTTTGTCTTCTCCTCTATATTCTATCTCAGACACCTAATCAAAACTCGCGTGCATTAAATAGATCATAGAAGGTTTCTCTTTCATCCACTCGAATGCTCGGTCAGAATTCCTTCAACAAATGTATCAACTTTACACTATGCCACAGTAAGGGTGCAAATGAGCCGATATATCTTTCTTTAATCATATTTATTTTTGTGTACCAAATATGAATATAGATACCGATCTTTAACGGTTATGAAAATTATTATCATATTTGATAAAAATGAAAACGGGCATGATACGAATATTAAAAAAAAAAGGATACAGATATGAATTTCAAAAAGATAATTCTAAAAGTGTAGTAATTTATGAGAAGTAATAAGATGAAGATGTGATATTAGTAATAGTTTATGATTGCTCTTGTACAATGAATATAGTTACAAATGTTTCAGCAACTAATCTTACAAAACGATTATAAATATGAGCATCATTAATTAACTGAAAGATTATATCTTTATATTAATTATTTGCGAAGTGTGTATAACACGTTATTATGTATCTGTGAATAAAGAAAGTTTTTATACATTATGTTACTAATATAAGTAAACTATCGGAAATTCGGATCTCATTTTAATCATTTTCAGACCCACATGATGTTCGGATATGGATCCTAATCAAAGGAAACAATTAAATTCGGTGAAAAAATATTTACCATATTCGGAAAATTTCGAATCCAGATCCGAATATGATTGGATAAAATCATATTTGCTTGCACCCCCTACTCTCAGGTGTTTGTCAAAAAAAAATGTTGATTTTCTTCAAGTAACGTGGCTTTGAGACCGTAGGCCCAACAGCTAACCATGAGACAGATAACAGGGCCCGATCTCAAAAGCCCAATGTGAGGACTGAGTCAAATTACGGCCGGCCTATTAGCATCCTTGAGGGCTCATCACAGGTTCAAGTGTTAAGCTCAGCCCAATTCTCAGTGGCAGTTTTGATAATTCAAGTCGAAGAGGGGATCAATAAAAGCCCACTGACTAGCAGAGATACAGAACACTCACGCGAGAGAAACCCTAACCCTAACTCCTCTCTCTCTCTTAGCCGCAAATCTCCATCCATGGTGAGAAGTCGATCATTTCTCCATTTCTCTTCACAGCGTTCGTTATAATTCAGTGCTGATTTAGGGTTTAATTTACTGTTTGATGTTGTTGTTTGGTTGTAGCCGTTCAAGCGATACGTCGAGATCGGGCGGGTGGCCCTCGTCAACTACGGCAAGGACTACGGCAGGCTCGTCGTCATCGTCGATGTCATCGATCAGAACAGGGTAAATTCTCCCTCCCTCTCTTCAACTCGTTTGATCGCTTGATTTGATTGCATTTGGCTGAGGTCTTTATAGGGTTTGGACTAGGATGTGGGGATTTTGATTTATCTGTTTGTTTCAATTGATGTTAAAAACCACAAATTTCATTAGTTCCCTAGTTTTGAAGATATCATAATCTGTGTACGTTTACTTAGATTGTTGCGATCTTACTTAGTCTATTAAAAATCATTGACCTTTATGTGTAAAGAATTAATGATTTTAAAACAAATCAACATTTATCCATAGAGACATAATGGTTTTTCAAATAGTTGAGGAGGGTCAGTTTGTTTATTGGTTGGCTAACCAAATTAATGTGGCTTCTGGATTGAAGAACCTGCAATATATTCACAGTTTAGGTTCATGGTCATAAATGTAAATGAAGTGCTTATTTTGATATGTTCTTATTGCAACTTCGTATTCTCCGTAAAAAAAAGTTGCTAAGGATGCTGTTAGGTTTGCATGATTTGTGTTGAAATGATTGTTTATTCTTTGCCAGTCTCACATTATAGTGTCCATGCTGCTGAATACACCTACCTCGGTAAGTTCACTATAATGAGAGATTGTGTGTTTATAATCCTACCCCTCTCGACTTTGCACAAGTGATGGGGTAGAAGTTGTAATATTTGAATGAACATTGAAATGCTGTGGGTGGTTTTGGGAGCAGCTACAGGCTTTGGGGTTATATTTTGCATGTGTATATGTATTTACTTGAATCACAAAACTTTGAGTCAACGGTACCGGTTGGGGCACTCTAGTTGAGGCCCCATCTTTGTTCTAAAAAAATCGAGGGGGGGGGGGGGGTGTTAATTGCATTTACCCACACCCCGTGCATATTCATTTGCACATCCATTATTTTACTCCACAAGATGTTTTTTGGTTGCTGTTAAGTTTCAAATTCAGTGCACAACATGCATTCTTCTTCATTTTTCCAACTCTTGTCAATCAAGAGGTTAGCAAGCTTTTAGATTTCTCATTGGAAGAGAGAAGTTATTAGTCACACTTTAGTTGGTTTTACTTTCATATAGTATCACTTACCTTTAGGAGTTATGATCATTTACACTTTGTTTTTTGTACAACTTTTGTAAGAAGTCATCATGGTCCTATCATGTGTTGATTTCTTTAGTCATAGTAATAATGATGCTCTTTAGTTTAGGTATGAATTCATTTGATTGAGATAATTGCATTCTGTTTTAGTAGGGAAGCAACGATTTACATTCCAATTATCATTAGCACATGATCATTTTATGCAATACGACCTTAGCATGTTTAAGATGGTTCACTAAATTATAATCAAAAGAAGAGTTCCAAGAGCTCGAATAATCTTGAATGTAACACAATTGATGAAACAAACTATTTATGTGTCTGATAATTTGGAGAAGAGAAAATTTCAGTATTTTATTCATAAAGCAATTACATCAATATATAGAAGTGGAGAATGAAATAAGGGAAGTATACATATCTAGATACAATGTATCACATGTTTATACACATGTCTAGATACAATGTATCACATGCTTGTTAACACCTCCCTCAAATTCACGGTGGATCAAATACCGAGAGTTTGAAAATATGCTCGTTGATTGTCTCTCGTCGACGGCGGGAAAGGTGAAATCATCGCTCGTCGATCGTCTCTCGCCGACGGCGGGAATGGTGAAGTCATTGCTCGTCGATCATCTTTGTCGATCGGGGGGTGTGGGAATGGTGAAGTCGTTGATTGTCTTTCGTCGACAGTGGGAATAGTGAAATCATCGCTCGTCGATCGTCTTTCGTCAACAGCGGGAATGGTGAAGTCATCGCTTGTCGATCGTCTCTCATCGACGATGGGAATGGTAAAGTCGTTGCTGGAGAGATCTCGGAGGAGGAAACCTCCGCGCTAGACGGTGAGAGCCGAAGGCAGCTGGGGAGGCAACGGTCGAGGGCGGCGCTTGTAATAAGATGTCGTCAAGGTCGACAATAACGGAAGATGAAGGATGGCCCGACGCCAGGCACAACTATATGAGCATGGCCCAGCGCATGCTCGTTGATAGCGTAGAACGACGATCAGCAGAGGAATGGCTCTGATACCATGATAATTTGGAGAAAAGAAAATTTCAGTATATTATTCATAAAACAATTACATAAATATATATAGAAGCGGAGAACGAAATAAAGAAAATATACATGTCTAAATACAATGTATTACATGTCTATACACATGTTTAGATACAATGTATCACATGTCTGTTAACAGTGTCTATAATTATTCTAAGGAATAACTTGAAAATGTTCACGTGATGTCTAAACCGTCACAAATAGAAATGTGGTGCTCTTCACTGTCACTAGTCTCTTTGTCTCTTTCCTTCAATTTATTGACTTTACATGTTGTAAATTTCCCTAGTGAAATCATATTGGCAATTGTTAAGCTGTTGCTTGTGAAAAAACTATTTCAGGCTCTTGTCGATGCCCCCGACATGGTACGAGGCCAAATGAACTTTAAGAGGCTTACCCTGACTGATATCAAGATTGACATCCCAAGAATCCCGAAAAAGAAGTCCCTGATTGCTGCAATGGAAGCTGCAGGTAAATACTAGACTCGTTTTCGAGATCCATGGATTCCTGATGTTTGTCGTGTCACTGACAAACCTTTTTTAATTGCAGATGTGAAGAACAAGTGGGAAAACAGTTCTTGGGGAAGGAAGTTGATTGTGCAGCAGAGGAGAGCATCCTTGACCGACTTTGACAGGTTCAAGGTCATGTTGGCCAAGATCAAGGTTAATACCCATTCTTTGCTCTCGTGTATCTTTGTCCTCACAATTTTCTTATGTGCTTCAAAGCTAATGTGCTTTTTTCTATTGTTGTTCCTTGTATCAGAGGGGCGCTGCCGTCAGGCAAGAGCTCGGGAAGCTGAAGAAACAAACTGCAGCTTAGAGATCAGTCAACTTTGCTGTTTTAGTTGTTGAATTTGGCTAATTGTGCCATTTGGGCCCTGTTTAGTTTACCTTTTTGAACTAAAGATTTAGTCATTTCTGTTATTGTGTACTGGCCAATTGCTTTTGTTATGGTATATGCTTTGCTTGGACAACTTATGTCAAACTAGCTTTTTAAAATTTTGTTGATTCTAATGGTAATGGAGCGTTAGTTTCTTGGGCAGGGCATTTGTTGCTTTGTTTGTAGACACAGGTTTTCTTATTTATTTTTTTTCCACTTATTTTTTGGTTGAGGAAAAGGATGATACGCCACCAAAGCCGTATAGGTTTTCTTAATGTTGCATGACTAACAGAAGTGCATTGACTGAGTGAGGTCTTTATATCTCTATGTTTTGCGCCCCCCTGGTTGAATCTCGATAGGATCAATTGTAAGGGGTGATGTGAGAAAAACCTTGTCGAGAGAACGGTGACATTAAAAAATGACATGATATCAACTTATCAAGCGATATTATTTGTTTACTGATGATACAGAGGGGAATGTAATTTTTGAGTGCTGAAATTCGGGTTTGGTTCATGTGTGTGAGTCACACACACATACAATAAGAGGGTTAATCACGCATTGACACACGTATTATTTTTTCATAATATGTTATGTGTGTGAGTCTCATACACATTAGCATCACACATATATTATAAGAGGCCCTCTTATTGTATGTGGTGGCTCACACACAACAACCGAACCCCTAAAACCCTGGCCCAACAGTTAGAACTCGAGGCATATGAGGCAATAATAATGCGAAACATTAAAATAGTTTGCCTTATGTATAATCTAATGGGCCACATCACAAGACTCAAGTGACAACATCAGAGTACATATAATGGGTCGCCCCTCATCTAAAAAGCCCATAAATTTCCTTTGTTTTTTTTTTTCCCCTTTCCCTGTCTTTTCCACTACCACTCAGGTGTCCTTAGGCTCAATTGTTACTTGTAGCAGAAAGCATTGCTTTTAAGCACTAATGTCATAATATGCTCACAAAAAATCAAAATAAAAACGTGATTTATACAATCGCAAACATTTATTTTTTTGAAAGTAACCCATTGTCTCCAATTCATTACAAAGAAATATTTTCGTTGCAGAGGGTGTGATAGCCAGGAGACCCTGGCATCTCACTTCCATCTCCAAATTAATCATAACAATGAAATATCCAATTGAACCACATACATTGCTAAACAATAGTAAAAATTAGCAAATGAAAATTACTCGGTAATGCTGCAACAGCTAGCTCTTCTTTATTTACCATTATACTCTAATTAATCTTCTACCGACCCCTTTTTCATTACTAATATACTTACCTATGTATAATACCTTTTTGCCCCATTAAGGAGATTATATACAGTGCCGAATCAATTTACCAAATTTCCCTCCCATGTAATTAATTACCTAAATCCTCCCCCCAACCCCAATAGATACCCCCATTAAGTTTGAAGCTTCCACCCCCTTCAACAAGATAGTTTAAATGGATCTGGGCAGGGTAACTTGGTAAATTCTTACATAGCTCTCATTCAGATTAATGGGCGCGGCCGAAGCCGGCGGGGCGGTCGGAGGGGGAGAGGGCGTGGCGGAAGTGGCAACGATGGCCGTAGGGGCAGGTGTCGCCGGCGAGGACTATGCGGCAGGCCTCCGTCTTGTAGCGGGGGTGGCGGATCACCGGGCGGAGCTCGCCGATGCCGTGGGCGAACTGGCAGTGGTCGCCGTAAGGGCACTCCCCGGTCTCCTGCCACTTGTTGCACAGCTCTGTCTTGAACATCCCCTGGTTGTACACCTCCAGTTCCAAGGCCGCCGCTTCATCTGGGCCTGGGCACTTCTTGCTCCCGCCCCCGCCGCCAACGTACACCCGCTGCTGCTGCCAACAAAAACACACACGTGGAATGTACGATTCGTGAAGTAGTTTGATCCGAATCAGGAAACTGGCGAGTTCCCAAATAGGGCCCACGGAATAAAAGCTTTGCCTACTATTCAAAAGTGACTGACTGCTCATTAATAAGTGCGGAGACGGGGAATAAAGTAATCATTCCCTCAACAAACTAGGTCCATTATAACTTTCTCTACAAGTAAGGCTCAAAAGAAATTAAATTGAAGTGATCTATTTACTCCCATAAGGAAATAATAGTTCTAAAAAACACCCACGACACTCGATTGGATTTCTAACCAAAAAAACAGGGCGGGGACAACATTAATACATCCATCGTTCAGTTCTTAAAATAAGATCAATTTCCCAATAAAGAAACAACAAAAATTATATAAAATGTATTACGAACAAATTTACATTTAATTTAACGGCGGCTATATTAAATTAAAAATTATCAGCAACAAAATAATTTTAAAAGTGTCAAAACGCCCGCTCGAACGATCAAAAACTTTGCATCCTAACGAATCGCTTAGATCTGCCGTTAGTTATCTACCAAACGGCTGAGATCAGTTCAAACGTCAAATTTCATGAAATTTTTTTAAAAAAAATTCGTTCATAACACACAATTAAGCACGACATGAGCAAAAGCGAAAAGGACAGAAACAACGAAAAACTCACCGATCCAACCGTCACCGGCTTCGAGACCCGAGTCCGACTGGTCCGCTTCGATCCGCCCTCCGAGCTCAGCTTCTTGTACCCAGTGGATCGAACCGAGATGCTCTTCGGCAGAGTAACCCTCGGCTCCAGCACGCTCGTCGGGCTCTCCAACGCCGCCGGCGTGCTCTCGATCCGAAGTTTCCGTAGTTCGTCGGCGACCGAGATCGCAGCAGCGGCATTAGCAGCAGACGGCGAGATCCGACCGCTGAGGCGCTTGGTGAGCTCACTGTTCGTGATCCTGAGCTGAGCATTCTCTAGGCGGAGCTCCTCCGCCTCACGGGCCGCGTCTTGGAGGTGAGAGAGGCAAAGCTCGTAGCGGTTGGCGTAGTCCTGGTACTGGAGGCGGATTCCGGCGAGGTAGAGGCGGTTCTCGGTGGCAGCGGGGTCCTCCTCGTCCAAGGAGACGGAGGAGGCGGGGGTGATCGGAGAGCTGGATCCCTTCGAAGAGAAGATGAAGTGGTCTCCGGAGTTTTTGAAGTATTGAGGTGGCGAGAGGCGGCCATAGGACGGAAGGAAGGGAAACAACGGCAATCGGCGGTCAGCGGTGATCGAAGATAGCATTTCTTGCTCCATTCTGCTTCAAACTGTAGAAAAAACCAGTAAAATTATCTAAATGTCATTTTACACGGTGAAAACTTTATTAAGCTTCGAATACATCAATTCCAATCAAATTTTGTCTAAATCTATGGTAATTCCTCCGATCTCAAAGAAAACAGAAGAAAAACTCAAAAAATTAAACAATTAAGCGGAGAAATATCAAAAAATCGGTAAAGAACGGAAGAAATAACATTTGAGAAATATTTTCCACAGATCTACTTGTAATCGCTCGATCCTAACGGAAAACAGCAAGAAAACTTAAAGAGAGAAAGGGTTCTTCATCGATCTCACTAGTCGAAAGCTCTGTAAAATTAAGCTGAGAGAGAGAGACCTCTGCTGTGTTTTAGAGAGAGAGATAGCGGCAGAAATCTTGAAGAGAGAGAGAGAGAGAGAGAGAGAGAGCTGCAGGAGAGCGTTCAAGAAATGGGGAGGGAGCGAATTTATATAGGGGTTGGTGAAGACGATGGCGCTGCGTCGGAGACTGATGGGGCCCACAGAAACAGTTGCGAGAGATAACGAATCCGGACACGGAGCGCAAGCACAGCCCGCTGACGTGGATAACAGAAATTCTTCTCTACTCTCTGACATTTATACCCTTATGTAGCCGCAGCGAACTGGTATAATTTTTCAATAGTTTATGGGGTATTTTCGAGATTTCGTCTATCAGCTCTCTCCTTCCTATGGGCCCCACTCTAGGTGGGAGGATTGTAACCGGGGCATTTTGGGAAGAAAGTCCGTGGAAAGCGGGACGGCGCGAATCGGAAAAACGAGGTCACGTGTGACCTCGTGATTTTGGCGGGAACCAGAGCGTGTCAGAATTCGCCGGTGCTCTTATTGGCCCGTAAACAGTGAAATAGATTCTTAATTTACGATTTTGCCATTTTTGTTGGGGATCAGGGGGTTTGCCTTAGCTGTCTTTGCCTGGCCGTAAACAGTAAACGAAATTAATTTACAAAGTTTCCATTTAAGGTATCTAAATTATTTACATTTTAACATGCATCTCAAAAAAAAAAAAAAAAAAAAAATCCAAGTAAAAATACCTATTATTTTATTTTCAATTTTCTTTCTAACTCGAATCAGTTCAAAACTTTGACACACTTGATGTACTTATTATTTGAAATAGATCACTTATCTATTTCAAATATGTAACAACATCAAAATTTGTAGATATTTGTTGGATTCTCATTGAATATAAAACAGTTATAAGATATGAACTGAATACTGTGTAAATTACTCGAGGATTAGGATTCGTGAGTTTCAATTAAAATTAATCATTCTTCTAATGAACTTGATACAGATGAATTAAGTGGAAACGTTCATGATTTCAACCCCACAATTCATTTAACTTTATACACAGTTTTCCTTTATTTATTCCAACATTCTACACGATTTTTTGCTCTATGCTAAATTATAAAATATTAAATATATAAATATATAATTAATATTACTCAGTTGTGTATCTATATCGTTGATTTTCTCAAAATTTACATATTTGTGTATCCGTGTTACATCGCTTCAGAGTACTCGTGCCTGTATCGGTGCGATCTTGGTTCAACTCTAGGATTACGTAAATGGGCGGGATGAACAAGGGCAAGATTGTGCTTGGACATGGTAACATGTTGTCTCTAGCTAGATGGGACAAGAGTGTTGGGCATTCATGTGAGAATATAGTGTCATATTGGAAAATGAATAGAAAAATGATGGACTTAAATAGAATAGAAAGTAGGAACCTCTACCTATAAGCTCGAGTTTTTGAGTCAGATTGGTTCTCAGCCTCTGTTTAAGGGCCATTGTGGTTTTCCATAAAGGCCCGTGTAACTTTTCAACAGTGGTATTATAGCCAAGTTGTGACCCACGGGGGAGTAGAGTCCAATATGAAGCTAGACAAGTAAGTTGGGAGTTACCAAGTTCTGATTTCTCACAAACGTTGGAGATTCGTGGCTGGTTAGTCGATTGCTACTGTCGGTTGTTGAGATCAAGATCAATGTACCCGCGGAGGAGTTTCTCATGAACAAACATGTGAGAATATAATGTCACATTGAAAAGTGACTAGAAAAGTGATAGACTTAATTAGAAAATAAAGACCACTAATTATAAGTTTAAACTTTTTGATCAAATTAGTGCTCAATCTCTGTTTAAGGCCCATCGTGCCGTGTAACTCTCAAACGAAGAAAGAGTGTGGGTGGGTCCAAAACGAGACCATTTGGTGCACGTAAGGTTAGCCGTCATAAAAATGAGCCCATCCCATGACTATATTTGCTTTGCTTACAAGTGTCGAAGTGGGTAGGGCTTGGGCACTGTAGGCCCCCAGGATCAGCTGCACAGCCCAAAATACAATGTAGCAAACCACACCAAACTGCCCCGGGCCCACCAGAGCGGCTGACTTGTCAGCTAAATCTTAATCTTAATCTTTTTTTTTTTTTTTGCATGATTGCATGTGGTGTTACTTAATTAGCAAAACTATAACCAACTATTTTATTTTCAATATATTTTTTTTTTCGCAAATCATTTTCAGATTAGTTTGCAATTAGAGGTTTGATTTGACTCGCGTCGCGAAATTACTTCATGTGGAGTTAACGTGCGACGCTCAAGCGAACTTCAGGTTGTTGATGCTGCTGCTGCTTAAACATTGCCATCGATTTAGTTACTGAAGAAACCAAGGCTTGAGAGAGTTGAGAGAGATGGTTCGGTTTCGACCTTTGTATCAATTTGTTAAGAGAAAAGGGTGTCATTTTCCTTCTCTTTTTGGGTATAATTGTAGTTGAAGACAGACACCAAGTGCACAAAAACAAAAAACTTAGATGATTTGCATTCAGACAAATGCATCCAAATGTTCTTAAAATTTGTAAACAGAGAAAGTACAAGGGCCGATGTGTTTGGGCCTTGAAAGAAAAATGTGAAACAATTCTGAAACATTAAAGAAAAGATTACCGTAAACAAATACTGCTAGTGAAATGCTAATACAACTTGAGGCGTTTTCCGTTTTGTTTGTCATGAACCCACAACATGTCTGTGAAGACTTCATGATTTTGATGCGAATAACTCGCGTGTTGTCGTGTCATCCATCGACATTGAGTTGCCTGAGCCTGAAGCTGGTACAAGGCTGAAAAATTGGCTCCTTCCCCAACTCGAGTTATCTAGTTAACTCTGCAAATTCGTGAAGAACTCAATACAACGTAATGGTAGGGAGGACCATTAGAGAGAAACTGTAGGTGTGGTGGGAGAAATAGACTGCACAGAGGGAAATTGCATGTGTGCTGGTGGTAGAGGACTAGCAAAGAAAAACTGCTAGTGTGTCTCTGTGAGTACATACGTGTATGCTCTGAGAATAAAAGAAATGATCAATCTCCTTCTACTAAGAAAAAAAGAATCATATATACCACACAGGGATGTCGGCGCGGAGGCGAAATTGACAGGATGTTGTAGCTGCAGATTTGTTGTAACAGCCGCAATCATTATCGCTGTCTAGTCGGGATTGCATGCCAAAGAATATGCAGCGATGTATAACCACCCGTTTTAATGTGAAGACGTTACACGTCTTCAACGTAGGAAGATGGTACTGCATAACGAGAGACAAAGATTTCTGTAGGCTGTTGTTGAGAGACTCAAACTTAGAGACTTTCAGAACAGAAAAGACCTCAGGAATGTAAAGATCTTGGAGGAGGCGGAAGGCGGCTTCGGATGGAGGATAACCTCGGAAAGGTTAGATGTGGAAGAGATTTCGAATTGGATTCTGAGAGTTGTGAACTTCTTAAAGAAAGTTCTTTAGAGCACATGTCATTATCCCAATGAGGATCAAATTTTTAACTACTACACAACACATCTGTAGTAATTAAAAGATCCGGTGCAAAATAAAGCCTCAAGTGCTGCAAAATAATTAAAACAGAAAACCGATGAGTATGACAAACATGTTTTTGCAATCATAAAGCCAAACCAAAGAAAACAAGCAGGTGGCCAAGAACACTCGTTTAACCAATAAGCCAACAGCAAAGGAAATATGAAACACAAACCACATTAGTTTTATTTGAGCTTGAAATTCTCTCTTTATATAAGAGGTAAAACATAACTAGCTAGGGGTGAGAATGGAGAGGGCCAGGCTGCAGCTTAATCAGGGTGGCCCGAAAGATTCGAGTTGGAGTCAAGCTCATATGATCCAGACGTCCAATTAGGCATGTCTATTTGTTTTCGGATCAAATATCAGCATTACCCGCAACCCACCCAATCCGCCCAAAACCCGCCCATTCAGTCTGAAACCCGCCCAAGCTTGAAATTGATTGACGAAATGCACATACAAGAAACATCAAGATTGGATCGACCCGATTGAAATATCTTTCCCCATTGTCCTTTATTTCAGGCATTCAAGGCGAAAAGGGTCACAGTGAAGGTGATCAAGCCAATACTGGCTCTGTTCACGCACAAAGAGAACAAGTAGAAGGTCAAGAGTCCTGGTTGTTTGTAGCCTATGATCAGCAACTGAATCACAGAGTTAGAGACTACTTACAGTCAAATCTTTTCGACAGCAATCTTATCGAGGTAGAAAAAAAGTTGTTCAAATTCTCACATTCTCTAATTATTTGTCAACTTTGATAGCGCCAGTTTTCGCTTTACCTGACACCAGGAAATATAATTGTTACAAAATACAGAATGCAAAACAAAGGTAGACTGAGAGAGACAACTAGCTGTGAGTCCACACACATAAATAACATTCAATGATGTAAAGGAAACTGGCTAGTTTATCAAAGAATTTGTTTCCTCTGACAACACTGTTTCTAAGTTTCTTGAGTTGTATACATACATACAAACGCAGGAAGAACGACTAGGACATTTATATACACTTGTGCCTCAGAGTGTACCTGTTTAATCCCCTACATGTTCCTCTTGAGTGGCACACGAACTTTTGTTGTTTGAATTTGCTTTGCTCAAACCTTTGTGGCGAGTAATTGTGCAGTTCCATTGGGCGAGCCACGTACATCAGAAATATCACTTGCCCAGTTCATTCACCAAGTATACAAGCAAGTTCATGCATTGTGAGAAATAAGAAAAACAAAGGACTGGCGAACACATCCTCAGCTGCAAGCAGAATAACATATCTGAAAGCGAATGAATTTCTGTATCTCAACTGCGCTCCTCATGTTCTTGCTTTCTTCTCACCACTCTTGTTTTTTGTTAAAGGTGAAAATAGGGAGAACAAACGAGAAGCTGTAACAAAAATCAAGCCTTTCAGTAAGAGAAGAAGTTTGCATTAAACAGGTGAATCGTTGTAAGCAGCAACATACGTGAAGAAAAATCTGAGGACCTAACCTTTAGTCGGGGTGCCATCAGCATGACTATCTTTAGAGAAGAGGTCTTTAAGTGTGGGCTCTGGAATAAAAAACAGAGTCATAAAGTTGAGAGAGTGAAATATTTGAGAATGGAGTAGAATGTATACATGTCCATTTTTTATACCTCCTGCTACCATGGGTTCAGGGGAACGATACTCTGCTGCAATATGGAGGGCTCTTTCATATTTTTCCAACTTCTGATTTAGCTAGTGATGAAATGATGCACAATTATTGAGCCCAGATTGCATGTGTCAAGATGATCGATGCAATATGAATGATATTATCTATGGCACCCTTTTCACAGATCAGCAAAGAAGATGCCGACAAAAAGAATGGGGTTTGTATGTCATAGAAACACTAGGAATTTCTTAAGATGAATTGAAAGTTGAATGCAAGTAGGTTTCAGTGAGATTATGCATCAATATGCAATGCTCTTCATGTAATGCTAACAACTTCCAACAGTAAATAACATGAGCTTGCTTATCGCAAGAGGCATCCACCACTCCTTGCCAATTGTCAAGAGTGCATGGAGGCAATGCTGCCATTTTCCTTTTTGTAGGGGGCCCCACTCCTTGATAGCACTTACAGAGTAACGAATATTATTCGGATTTCAAGATGAAAAATCCTCCCTGATCAATTCGATTAATTTCACAGCTGCTTTTGTAATTCATTGACACACGATGCATATCTCATGCATCCATGTCGCTAGAAATGTCTGAAACGGGGACATTCCAATTTGACTTGGGGTGCAATATCTTATAGTCATGCATGCAACTATGTTAATAGATTCAAGTATCAATGTCCTTCATTTGACATAGCTGTAACTTGGATATTTCATGTGAAGTGTGAACATTGAGGTGGAGATATAGAGGTTATGTTATCTTGATGACTTGATAAGGTAATCAGACGAACTTGAAGTGTCCTATAAAAATTTCCAAGAGTCTGCCACATGAAAAAGCTGAAACATGAATTGTCCAAGTAACACTTTTGTGTATTACCACATTATACCCTGAAGTCTCTTTTAAGTATCCATCTCATCGACAGCTACATACTTAAACAACAAAGGGGAAAAAGATGAGTTTGAGAAGCTTCAACTATATTTTCAGACTAAGCCAAGATTTTACCGTTATCAGAAAATCTGGTCACTGTGCCCACATCGACTGCTGAGGTATCTGCATTAAGTTCGCATGAAGCTGAATTCTGGCCTTTCCTTCGAAATTTCAGAAGCTCTTTGAACCCTTTTGGTGATCCTTTGGTATGCGGTTTCTCATGCACTTCATGGATTTGTTCTACAGAAATTGAGTCAATAGAATTCAGTGTGTGTGTATTTTTCTGAGAGCCTGAAGCCACTCTCTGATCTACATGTTCTTCTGCATGTTCTGTACTGCTGGCCATATGCTCTTCGATGCACAATGCTCGTGCCGAAGGGGTTTGCTTTGGTTCTTCAGTGATGGGGGAAAACTTCTGAGAGACATCCTTTAATGAATTAACAACCTAAACATCAGTAAACATCAAACATAGGATTCAGCTATGAGAAAAAATTTGAGAACCTGTATTAATTTGTCTCTTTGGGTTATGGTTTGTCTAAAAGATGAATAAATTCCCTATACCCAATTGCTGGTCGCATTAACATACACTACAAGGCAGCAAAAAAAAAAAAAAAACGTAAAGGTAAATGAGAGACTTGTGTCCTTCCAAAAGGATTTGAGGCCGAATCCTTCCCACTCAAATACCAACATCTGACATCCAAATACAATATCCACTCCGTTGAAGTTGATTTATATTATTTCAAGTATGTATAAACAAAAAATCAAGTGTTTGAATACTTTTTGCCCATGCATCAAATAGGAGAAAAACAAATGGCCTAAATAGTGAATTAGTTAATTTAACGGTGTAGAACATTTGGAACCTAACAAATATTAGTTTGTAGGGGGTTTTAAATGTTTAGATCATAATGAAATGGCCAGATCGAGAATTTGTATGTCCAAAGACATAGATCTAACCAACTCACTACTTTTGGCCGTCCATTTTGCGCCGCTTGATGGATGGGCAAAAAGTATTCACAACAATTGATTTTTGGTTTATAAATACTTGTAATAATACAGATCAACTTCAACGGAGTAGATCTTGTATTCGAATGTCGGAGGGTTGAATTTGAGTGAGAAGGATTCGGGCTCAAATCCTTTTGGAAGGGTAGAGTTACAATACACATAGTTGTAACTAAGTTAAGTTACACACATCTCTTTTCACCACACAAAAAAATTGCTTATTGAGATACAAACAAAAATTAATGTGAGTAGTTCCCACAAGATACATAATAAATGTTTTTTGTGTGGTGAAAAGTGGTATGTGTAACTTATTAGTTACACCAGTGTGTGTGTGTGTGCGCGCGCGCGCGCGCTTGCGTGTGGGTTTCCTGTGAACTAATTGGCCTTCAGGCCTTCTAATTTTATGCAAAGCTTCTCTCTTATGGTCCTGCCCAGAAATTCTTAGCCTACAAAGGCATCAAGTTAATAGCACATCATAAATTTTGGTTGATCTTCGTCTGGAGCATTGTGAAATACAAAATGTGCTCCACAACAGATTCAATTTTGATGGACTCAGTTGATAATGACAACAAAGAGTCCAGGAAGCTCCAAAATAGCATAACAGGAGCCTAAAAACTTAATACCCAATTCATTAGAGTTTTGACTATTAATACCGTCTCAGTTGTATTCTCCGCATCAGTACCAGCTGTACATATCAGTATTGGATGAAATAATAGTTAAATATCTGTTACTCACAAGAGTAGCAGGCCTAGAAAAATAGAAACTAATATCATTTCCTTGATTTTGTTAGTAGCAAGGTCTGAAATCTCAGAACCAGAATCAGTATCGGTATTAGCCATAGATTTCTAGTACTCGACCATATCGACCATATCACTACTGTCCCACTCGTATTGTCAATATCAGTATCTGGACATATCAGTATTGGGCAAAACCATGGCTAACATCTACCATGCCTTCTTGTGGATTTTTTTATTAAATAAAACCCTTCAATAAATATCAATATCAAATATCCTTCAAACTATATGTTTGAGAATTTGAAACCTTGAGCTGTCAAGACCTATTACCGGCCTCTCAATAAAAAGGATTAGTGATGTTGGGATTTGTTGCCTTGTATTCAAGGTGGAGGAGTACACTAGTTGCCAGTAAAAGAAGAAATCAAAGTAAAGTGAGATCAGTAGTCTCATGATATCCATAGGGAAACTGGAAACAAATTTAATTAAGACTCTGTACTCCCAAGCAAAGAAAGAAAGATGAGAAATAGATGATCGAGTGGCAAGACCCATAATTTGTAGTTTTGTACTTCTAGACTAGGGGCAAGAAAATGCTAGTCATCAGTGAATAATCGGATTCACCAACACAGAGATTGTTTTTCACCACAAGGGACTAAAGAGTTTATTTACCTTCTATTGGGTTGGAGCGGAAGTTAAATTTCCAAAATTTTTGTTTTAAGATTTGAGGGGAACTGTTTACGCTCTCTTGTACTCCATGTTGATAGTGAAATCTCTCTCAGTACTCTCCCACTGGTTTTGGCCAAAGGATATATATTTGTTATTTTTTTCATGTTTATCTCATAATCTAAAGAAAGAAAGGTTCAGAGGTCATCTTCCGGACCGTTCTCACCATAATTGTAACAAGTAGTATGCTGGTCATTGTTCTTGGAGTTGGTGGTGGTGGGTGAGTGTGTATATGTGATGTTTGTGACAAACATGACTGATGCTTGAGATGAACACAGTTGTTCCATTCCCTTCCCTTCTCTTTCATCGAGGCTGATTTTATCAAAATGGAATGGGTACACATTCAAGCAGTAGGCGTAGGATGAAAAAGTTACTATTACCTGTTCATATTAGACAATCATTTTCCATTTATAGTCTATCCGAGGGAAAAAGGTTCATCTACGTAATTTTAGGAAGTTTTTAATATCCTTAAACAGAAAGATTGAAGTTATCTTCCAAACACTAAATCTGACTGAAGATGAGTATGTACTTGTTTCACATAAAGTACCTCGTCAGAGCTCGGATGTGCATCTGATTTGCACTCCCTGTAATTGTCTACTTCAGCTACAGAATGTGGTATAGGTGAATGGCCAGTTGGATGTTCTGGCACCAACTCAATCCTGTCTCGTCTACCACCTTCACACGTTTCCGCTTC
Organism: Agave tequilana; assembly: GCA_038442645.1. NCBI lineage: Eukaryota > Viridiplantae > Streptophyta > Magnoliopsida > Asparagales > Asparagaceae > Agave > Agave tequilana. Next base: position 137,647 of record JAVJIF010003638.1, on the reverse strand, counting down.
AATGTCCACCATCACTTCAGATGGTCTGATTGTAGGAGCTGGAGTCGGTTTATTCTCAAGAATCAAGACGGTCTTCTCAACAATTGGGTCGTGTTCAATGTTGCTGAGTTCCAAAGCCACCTCCTTGGCCTTTTTTGCCTTCATGCTTTCAGAGGTCACTGAACTTTTACCGCCAATCTCATTCTTTCTCTCCTTCATACCTGGATTCTTCTTGACTATTCCAGAAGGTTCTCTCAACATCCCAACCTTATTCGACAAAGTAGCAGGCTTGGGCTTCACTTGAGACTCCTTGCGCATTGTTTTCTTCTCCACTTGGTTACTACTTACTGACCTCACTGAGGAAGCAGGATGTATCTTGATGCCTTTAGGATCAGAAACCCTTTTAGCTTGTATAGAAACTGCATTAGATCCTAGTGAGAGACTGTTATTTTCTTTTTTTAGCCTAGATACGGGGCTCGCTGATTGTCTTGATTCATTTCTAACCAAGAGGGAACTGCCATTTAATCTGTCAAGTTTTGTTATGTTATAAGAATCAAGGGTTCTGGCTGAAGTGGTTCTTGCTGGCAACTTCTGCAAAGGTGAAGAAGATGAGGGCGTTGCGTCAGTGAACTCTGAGATTTTACCAGAACTTGAGTAACGATTTATTGGCTTTTGTGCTGCAGTCTCCCGTGCGTTACTTGTTGATTGATCAACATTTTTGCTACTATTTAGCACTTTCTTTGTCGGCGCTGAACTTGGATTAAAGCCCATTTGTTTTTGCCCGGTTCTTTCTGGTGGTTTATATGTTGACTGGCCAACATTTCGGTTACTTCTTAGCAACTTTAGTAAAGGTGACGATGTGGCAGGTTGTGCATCGCTGAACTTTGAACCTTTATAAGAATATGGAGAAATCTTTGGTGTCACTGAGGCTCCAATTCTCTGTGAACTCAAGGGTGATTTACTACTTCTTGGCATCTTGGATAGAGGAGACAAAGATCTGAGTGTTGCATCACTGAACTTTGAGCCATTGCAAGAACTTGGAGAAAGTCTAGTTGGCTTTCTGGCTTTGGTCAGCGGTGCCGGTGCGTTCATGGGTGTTTGAGCAATACTCGAACTGCTTCTTGCAGCAATTTTTTTCTGCCGCTCCCTTTTCAAAGCTTCCAATCGCTTTCTCTCCTCCTCTTCCTGGAAGTAGAAGAAAAATTAAAAAATATAAACACCTAAGTTATGGTAAAGAAAGATAGTTAGCCCCATAGAATTCTGAGAAAGGCATCCATCCTTATGAAGGTGAAACAGACGACGTGTTGATAAAAAATGGAAAAGAATAAATTTCTACAGACTCAAGAAATTGTTTCCTTATAAAAGATGGTCTACATTATTATTTATGCGGGTAATATTCAATTCCTGCTTTACTAGTAAAAAGCCATATTATTATTAAGACAGGGAAATGCAAAGATCCAATCACAATCACAAGTTGCAGGGATAGGCAAGAAAAATCATTCACACTGCAATGGTGTTCTTAAGGATCAATTAAATCCATCTAAACCATAAAGCGCTGTATAAAATGCAAAAAGAAAAAAAATGCAATTGAAATTGTTTGTCTAAACTCTCTTTCAGTTAACTGATAAAGGGACTCCGTATTTCACATAAATTATGATGTGACCACTCATCAGGACATAGGAGCAAGCAAGGAAATTTGAAGTTTTTGAGAAATTTAGTATGAAAAAAATGCTCCAGAAGTCATGAAAATAGAAAGCTGATATATTATGTAAGTCAAAAGGACACAGAGTATTATCATAAGGTTTTAAGACTTATCACAAGGACCCAAAGTACACTCAGGAACAGTGAAAAAGGTAGCTTTTGAACACGGTGAGAGATATACCTTCTCTTTCTTTGCTTTCTGAAGATCAGCTTTGAAAGCCCGCAACTTCTCTGCCCTAGCTTTTGCATCAGCCAATGGGTTCAACTTTGAGGATTTTCCTTTCATTGTCATTGGATCCATCTTTTTCTTCTCTAAACCATACTGCACAGAGCTTTCCTTTCCTGATCCCTTCAACCCTTCTCTTGTCCTCTTTGAGACATCTTCTTTGCGTCTGGTTTCTTTCTTGATGCCATTTTGGACAGAAATCTGCATGTCGAAATCTTTTGCTGGATCAAAACCAGTGGATCCCTCTTCTAACCCACGATCAGGCATTATGCTCAAAACATGTGGTTCATAGTTGTGCTGGTTTTTGGCCCTACGGAATAATCACTATTTTTCTGTGCTGAGTGAAAATCAGTAACATCCATAACAGTTTTCCCACCTTTGGTTACTTCATCATGCAAGCCTGATCTAAAGGGAATAATGAAGGATTCATCATGTACATTACATAAGGAGCTTTTGTGCAAACTGGAAGCATTCTGATGCTTGTTTTGAGAAACTGGGTTTGAAGACCTCTCACTGCTCGCATGCCTCATTGACCCGCGTATCATGAAATCATCCTTCTTAGCCCTAGAGTATCCACTTCCTCCACTTTTGGTATCATATCCAACTGTTCTCTTGTGCACATTACTATTATTTCGTGAAGGAGGAATACTAGGATCTGCTTGACATTTATTCACTCTTCTCCTTACTTGAGGCTCTTCACTGGAAAACACATCTCTATCAACAGTGCTTGTGCTCTCTCTTTGAACTCTAAGTAAGAGTCTCTGAAATGTTTGCCAGTTTCCAGTGTCTCCCTCTTGCCCAACAACAACCTGATCCTTGTCAGCAACATTAGAAGTTTTTATGAATGTAGAACCTCCATTGCTATTTACTAACTTTGAAGAATTCCTATGTTTTCTTGGCAGATCATCAGACCGGAAACCCCGAATTTCTTCCTCAAACTCCACATCTGAAACTGATTGGGATTCACTTCTGGATTTATCACCACCCTCTGCTGTGTTATCTTTCATATTACTAACAACAACCACCGAAGACCGTCCTTTTCCTGAACGACCAACCTTTTTATGTGATTCCTGTCTCTTTTCAAACTCAACACTTTGATCTATGCCTTCTTTCGATACCATGTTCGAAAAATCCATCTCCCAATTATTTGATTCATTATTGCAAACTTTATCTATGGAATGACTTTTTAAGCCCGTTTTGATCGTCAATCCTGGATCATCTGTTGAAGGATATGGAGACTGGAAAGCTGATACACTTGCTGGATAACTCTGGTAGTAGGGCATACCTTGTACAGGGTAAGATTGAGAGACAGGTGGACCATGTGACACCCACTGGGGAAGCACAGGGTTCTGAATTTGACCGCAATAATGTTGAGGGGCCAATAGGGCCCGAGGATCTAAGCTTAGCCTTTTATCTGGAAATCCAGAAAATACAAGATGAACTCAATATAGATTGATTGATCTACCCACATAATATATATGTTAAAAAAATAAATTTTGCAAAGCATGTATGGAACAAATCTGGAAAAAAGAGATCTTTTTAACAGTGATGATCATCAATCTGACTTTCTAAATGAAGAAAGTTTGTGCTAAATCTGCTGATAAACAAGAAATTTAAAAATCATAAAACTTATGTAAAATAATAATAAAAGGGAGCGTGGACTATCCCCTATCAACCAGATGTATGAACAAGAAAAGAAACAAGTTGGAAAATCCACATAGTTATGTATGAAAAAGTAAAGGAATGAGTTTTTTTTAAACCCCAAGAAAAAGATCAAAAGTTGATAGGTAATTTGATATTACTTAGAAAGTAATCATTATTAGCCTCTGAACATTTTTCACATCAAGGATAAGGTGAAGCTAAGTTTTGTGATAAATAATCACATTTATCTCTAAGACAAAATATAGACCAAAGAGACAAATTGGAACAAATTTGAAAAGATTGCAGAAAAGCCATTAAGGGAAAAAAAACATGCTTTTTTGGGGAAGGCAACATAACTGTCAAAAATATAGATTCTTCATATAATATAAAAAGACTTCCTTTCCGCAAGGTCCGACAATTATTTACCTTCAGTATTTGAAGTTGTAGCTTGATTATCTTTCTCATTACTTTCTGCAGCCAAATTATCACTGGATACAGGCCATGTTACGGTAAAATGTTTCTCTTTCCAGTCATCTCCGGAGAATATACCGCCTGAGGCCTTCATGGAAGTGAATTCAGATTGGAAGGGCAAAGCTTCAGCACCAACTTCAAGCAATTGCCCATTTTTATGCTTTCTCTTCCACAAGTCCATAAACCTCAAGCAAGCCTCTCTATTACACACAGAAAAAATTCATTATGACCATGTCATATGCCTCCATGATTTGTGAAGAAGAAAATTAAATCATAATGGAGATAAAAAAAAAAAGTGGCCATAATATCTTTATTTTATTGCTTTCAAAATAAATTCAAATTTATCAGGAAACTGTGCCACTTATTTGAAAGTCTTTATATATTGTAAAAAGATATACTTTTTATATATTAAATATGCCAAAATTTTCATAATTTTCAGTTACACATTTATTCACAGAAGATTCATTCCTTCTGTATAACTTCTAAATCCAAGAAATCTATTCTTCAAATACCATGTAAGATATTTACTAAGAAAGAAGCTGAGCTTACAGCAAACGTGAAGCCCCAAAGCTCTTAGCAAACAATATTAAATTTTCCATATGATCCATGCCAAAACCGGCAGCTGTAGCACGTGCAAAGGCCATTCCCTGTTCTTTCCACAACATGGTTTTGCGGCTCTCGAGAACTTTCCGCAGCTGACATCTGCAGAAAAATAGAACATGCATGATGTAAATAGTACCATGGAGAGTAGGATATGGAAACATTACAAGACTCTTAGCGTTTGTTTTTTCAAGTATTTGAAATCACAATTAAATATTTTGTTGCAGAGGAATAAGATGGCTATTAAAATTGTGCCTAGATACAATGTATCACATAGTGTTAAATATGTGAGTGTTTAGATACAATATATCACATGTTTATATCTACTATAAATAAAAATCAAAGATGAGAGAGCCTATCAAACTTTCTCGTACTCTCTCTATATTATTGTAACATTGTATCAGCAGAGTGATCCCTCTTCCATCACCATCTCTTTCTTCTCTTTCCATAAACCCAAACCCTAGTCGCCGACTATCTACTCATTTTTTTCTTTCTTATCTTCTTTTTTTTTTCTTTTTTTAGATCTAATGTGATCTTGAATTTAGATTTGAAAAAAGTTTTACTGATCACATGAACAGTACAGCGACAGTATTATTCATCGTGCACAGTACCGTGGGAATTGTTCATCTAAAACAAAATATAGTCAGTCATCTCCTCCATAAAAAAAAAAATTAGCCTCCTTCAAGTTCCAAAGTCTTAGCCGTCATCAATTATCGCCTCCACTACTGTCTTTCGCCATCAACTTCTGTTATTGTTGAATCATCAAATGGTGTTGTTGGCTACTTTCGTTGCTGCCGTCGATCTCTATTGTTGCCGATCGATTCTAGCATCAATATTATTATTGTTGCCTTCATTTACTGCAGGTACCTATTACTACTGAGTTTGAAGATCTCAAAACCTCCACTTTTACTGAGTTTGAGATTATCTCTAAACCTATTTTTATACTGAGTTTAAAAAACTCTAAAATCCTAACTGTATCCAAGGAAATGATGAATATTTAACTTTGCATGGATGTTTGGTTTAATTGGCAACTCAACATCAACCTCAATGATTCAACAATGTGGCATTATATTACCAATTTCGTATTTGTTTCTTAGTTTTTTTGTTTAGAAAAAAAATATTTTAGAAGATGTTTTACTAGTCTTTATAATAAGCTGGGCATAATTGACATCTATACTCCAGCTTGAGGGCGAGTGTAAGAATTGTGTCTATATACAATGTATCACATGATGCTAAATATGTGAGTGTCTAAATACAGTGTATCACAAGATGTTTGCATCTACTATAAATAAGATTCAAAGATGAGAGAGCCTATCAAGCTTTCTCATGCTCTAGAGCTCTCTATATTACTCTAACAATAGCCACAGAGCATCCATTTGTCAAATCATATTGATTATTACCAGCATATAAAATTTCTTGTTAAAGAAAGAAACTTTTGTATAATCTGTAGCAGCTATAAGGATTTGCTTAGTCATCACATTTTTATAACCTGCAGGGCAGACGCACACAATGTGAGAATCCTTCTCTTCACTTCCCAAAACTCCTTATGAATCAAGCAATTTTGTGAAGCATTTAAGCTAAACACTGAGAAATAAGATAAAACTTGATAGCCTAAGTTTACAGTGCAAACCTAGAATTCTCCTCCTGAGGGATGGATCCAGTTGATAGACGTCGATATTTCCCATGCTATCATTAAAAGTGAGAAAGAAAATGAAAAGAGAATGTACACTAAGAACAATACAGGAAAATAAACAGTTCAGATAAAAAGTTTCTCATCTACCTTAGACAGCACCGTAACCTTTTCTGTATCACCATTTTGTGCAGATTTGCTCCCTGTATGAAAAAGATCCAGGTTAACCAGATAATCCGATAGCATTGATGATAATCAACGAAACCAACATGGAGGGAGACCAACCAACACTCTTGACCATTCTGTTGACAGGGATAGTATTATAGTATTAAGCAACAAGTTAATAGTGTTGGCATCTCTTGGCATAATTCTTAAATTTAGATCTCTACAGTCTAGGAACTGAACATTATGTTATTCTAAAACACGTTTTCCAGTTTCTATGCATTTGATTGCACAAAAAGTGAGATTGGAAAGGAAAGAAAATAGAAGAAAGGAATGCAATGCTGTCATTTGTTTAGGAAGTAAATATAACTCAAGCTGTATCCATATTCTCATATTTTCTGCTAATAACAAAGAAGAGAGAGAAATTTCATTACTCGGATGCTAGGTAGGACATGCATTTCTACCTTGAAGCTGTGTCGTGTTGGTCACACCGGGGATATGATACTACTTATTTGCGTATACTTTAAAAAAAAAAAACAAATCTATGTTGATGTGTCATTCTGTATTGTGTATGTGCCATTGTAACAAAGCTTGCATGCCTTGCCTGCACAAAAATAAACAATTTGTAGGTTTGACTTGTTAACAATGTTCATGTTTGTAATTGGATAGTTGCTGTGTAGGAGTTACGTGCGCGCGCGCGCGCACACACACTTTAAGCTCATGCAAATAAGGAGCATTTTTTTTTTTTTTAGAACATAGGATGGAGCTAATGCTCCAGCCATACCGATATATGCATAGAAAATAAGGAGCATGCCTCAAATTTTCCTTTAGTTGGGAAAAGTCTAGATGAAAAGGGAATTTGACAAGTGACACATTCATCTCTAGAGAACAATGGAAGCCAAAGAGGCAAAGTTTCTATGGGATCTCATTCATCTCTACAGAACAATGAAAGCCAAAGAGGCAAACTATTGAGTTTCTATGTATTTCTTTAGCCTATACTATCACAATATTCACAAATTTGTCAATAGAGGAAAGAAGTGGATGGAAATCTTTTTCATATTACTCATGAAGATAGGTTGTGATTAAATCTAGAGAGTTAGGTTAGTGTACCTTTCATAGATTCTTTCCATCTACTTTGATGATCTTCCACCTGCCATGTTGTAAACGTTGAAAGAGAAGATTTCTAAACAGCAATAATAAAGCGCAAAGGAACAAATAATTACTCACAATGCTCGAACAGAGGCTTCCATTTCCCTGGATGGCAATTGCTTCATTGATCTGTGAGATCTCCAACTCCAGATTATTCACTCTTTCCAGAACCTCAGGTGTGCTCACATAACGAACAAACCTAAAGGATGTAAAGTCTCATTATTGGTTGTGACAGGCAGAACTCATTCTTCCTCTGAAAAAAAACTAACGCAGCGAGAGAGTGAACCAATGTATAAATTATAGATTTACACAGATGCATTGCTAAAAACTCCAAATGCAGTGGAGCAATAGAGAGGATTTGTACCTTTCCATGGTGTCTTTCGTAAACCATGTTGTATCGGTTCCCGGGTCTGGTTCGAGCCTAATAGAATATCCCCCTTTCACAATCTGATCTTTGGCAGTCTTCAGATGTGCAAGAAAAGGGTCCAACAACCCAGACGTGATCTTCTCCGTCTTTCCATTTGCTATGATGACCAAATCATACCTATCAACAAGGAGAATGCAAACTCTCAGTTTACAGATTGTTTGAAGCTGATCAGAAAGTGACCCCCAAAGCACACAATTTCAGCAATTTGATCACCCCGAAATTTGCAAAATAGATTTCTTCTTCTTATATAGATTGAAGATACCCAAAGTAGCAATTGAAAAGGCTCCATTTAAGTCCAACAATTTAGCATCAAACGGCAAAATAGAAACAAGACAAAAGAAACACCAGTTCACAATTAGCAACCAGATGAACTCACCCCCCAACCCACCTCCAGCCAACCCTACCCTAAAAAAAAAAAAAAAAGAAACAAAGCAAAAAAAATAAAAATAAAAAGGCAAGATGCAAATATCACCTCATTAACCAAAATATAAGAGACAAAAGAAAAAACTAAAATTTTCTCACAAAATAAATTTTGAAGAGAAAAATCAACAAAAATCCAAATTTGTCACGCAAGACAATGATTTAATCATCTAAAGAAAAGTATCAAGCCATCAAAAGGTCTCCACTCAGCTCAGTGCTTAAGAAATGGACAAATTTTGCCTACTTTTGGGTCCAAATCCTAAGATCAAGTCCAAAACTGCCTCTTTTTTAGAGACTCCTTCACCATAACTCAAACTCAAAAAGCCTAGACAATGTCGATTGTTTCAAAGCAAAGGATCGAAATGAGTCAGAAACTTTTACCTAGTTCGAGTAGGAGTGAGCTGAAAGACGACGGAGTCAAGCACAGTCTCTGCCTTCATTGCCCTAAAAAGATCCGATCTTGGAAACCAAAGGCCTGAGCTTTCTTCAACTTTAATGGCAATTTGCTCACAAAGAAGGAGAAGGAGGAGGAGGAGGAGATTAAAAAGTAATTTTTACCAGACCGAGAAGAATGCTTCCCAGTTATCCAAAGCTATATTTTGCTGCAATACAAAGATTTTGCAATATCTCTGCACTCTGAAGTCCATGTGAATCTTGAAAAAAATTATGCCATTCTTTTATTTTTATTTTTTCTTCTTCTTTGTTTTTTTTTTTTTATTTTACTTATTTTACTGCAAACTAACAAAGGTAGCCAGCTATTTTTTCCCCATTAATTTCCTATTTAATGGAAGAGGGTGGACTGGTGGAGTGAACCCAAACTTGTCTTGGACAGAAAGGGCAAATAAGATGTTGGGTTGATGGGCATTTTAGGTTGAAGATCCGCTTTAATTAGGGTTGGATCTGAACCTGGGCTGTAGGGTTGCACCATTTACACATGGACAAATTGTCCTTTGCACGTACAATGCACGTGCACATTGAATCATAAAAAAGTTAAAACACCCGGCTACATTGTGATGACGGACGGGAGCGATGCTCAACAACCTAAACAAGACCACGTCACTTGCAGGAAGCAACTCTCTAGTTATATATGTATAGTAGAGATTCTCAGAACAGGCTTGACAGAGCCAAGCCTGAAATTTCAAATGATCCTTTTATTTTTATGTTTTGCTAAATAAATTATCCGTACATGTTTTATTCAAATGTCGTCCTCAATACTCCATCCTGATTGTGTCTCTAAATTGGCACTCAGTTTGAAGTTTAGATTATGATAATATATAGGAACTTGGCTAGCATTTACTCTAAAATAAAATTTCATTAAGAAAAAAACTTGGTATGGGGTGGGGTTAAATTCTTATAGTTCTCTACATAACATTTTTGGAAAAAGATATTGTTGGCTTTATTCTATGAAGTATATGATAATATTGGTAGCATATCATTTTTGTTCAGTGTAAAAGAAAGTAAAGACAGTCTAATTCACATGTAGCTTTGCTTGACTTCAAAGGTTTGAACTTTCTCACACACACTCTTTCCCTGGATTTGCTTCTTGTACTTGGTATTGATAAAGTGATGTTTACAAACTCCCACACACATGATATGCTTCTCATTTGTATATAGAATTCATGAGGAGAAAATCACACATATGGTGTCTAGCCTACATGATATGTTCCTCACAAATGAACTAGCAATAAGAAAGACATTGTAAGAGAACAAAGAATTGTAAGCCAGATGAGGATGCAATTATGTAACATATGACAACTAAATCACATGTCCTTTAACTTCAACATGAAGAGGATGAAAGTTTCTTGAGCTTTTAAAAGAATTACATGGCCTAAAAATTCTCTCATATCTTGGATTAACAACAAGCCTAGAACATTACATACCGATATGTTTCTTTCGTTACATGATGCATCGCATTCATGTTATGAACAACTCAAATGCAACCTAATATACAAAACAGTGATCAAAATCCCAGTGACAGTTGCCGATCAATCTTCTTCTTGATCCCCTTGCCTACATCAGAAAGACTTCGAAAGGCAGCTGCTCTGTCTTTCACAGACTGATAAGAATTGTTGAAGAATCGCGTGTAGTATCCTTTAGACGAGCTACTTGGTGAATATGAATTCTCTTCTGGGTCTTCTCTTTTAGTCTGATCAATGAGATAGCCATTCTCCTCAATAGGACTGTCCCAAAGATGCAGCTTCTCCACTCCTTTAGCAAGCATTTTTGGGGAGCCATGTTGTGTGCTTCCTTGTTCAAAGGTTTTGTTGGGGGGTTTTATGTTTTGCTCATCTTGCCTGCTCCATGAAGGACTGTCACAGCTGTAGGAGCTGAAGGAAGAGGCCCTTGAGGTCCTTGAGGAAGAGGATGAGGGTGTGGATGCCGAGGGTGAGACGATCAAGTTTCCGAAGCCTTGGATTTCCTTAGAGATCTTCAGCGCTTTCGATCTTTCTTCTGCAAGCTGATCCTCATCGGTTAGGAACTTTAGTACTTTCTGTGATTTCTGCTTCATGCATGCACCCCAATTGAACCTAAGGGATGAAAGTTAAATTATATGGCAACTGATGCTAATGATTGAGATTTCTTCAAAATCTGTCTATAAAAATTTATAAATGCTATGCTTGTGTTTCTAATTATTGAGCTTTGAGACTAAGTTTTCTGAACTGTATTTTTTTAGAGTTAAATCTTCTAAACTTCAAAAAGACAAATCTGACAAGTGTGTGTAGTTGATAAACTACAATCAGCTACCTCCAAAAGTTGGTCCAAACTATAGTTTAGAAAAAATCCAATCATAGTGGGTATGTTTTTAACTCCAAATCTATTTGGCTAGTGAAAGTACATTTTCGAAAACTACAACTTAAAATAAACTACAGTTTAGAAAACTTCAAATCCGAATCTAAAATGTGCCTACCCTCTTTCATCGACATAATTCATCTTTCCAAGTTCTTGAATGACTTTGGTGTCGCGGTGAAACTCTTCGAACATATCTTCAGGACCGTGCGTGAGCAAGAATTCAAGTAGTACCAAGGTTTTGTAGGACTGTCTCCATTCCTTAAAATTCACGTATCGCAACCTTCAAAGTAAAAGAGAAACTAGGAATCGATATAAACAATAATTGTCTTCTATTAGAACGATCAACTATTGTGAAACAAAGTAGGTACTTAATTACCTCCTGTGTATGATATCAACAATCCTCCAATAATCATCCAGGTCATATGCTGCCTCTGATATTCTGGTCATGGTCTTAGCATCAGGACCCCATGGATCACTGTTTGTAGCTTCTTCGGTCAGGCTACAAGAATTCGAGAGAAAGAATTAGATACAAATTGATATCAAAAATTAAAAAACTTCATTGGAACAATTTCAATAATACCGACATTGATCAATTTCAATAAAATCATTCAGTTTCAATAAGTATGGAACAATTTCAGTATACTAGGTTCAAAGTATGGAGACCAGTAAAACTTGCAGAAATGAATGATGACAATGTGATATGGAGAAAAAACAATAATCATTGAATAGTGCAATAAAATTCTCTAATGATCTCTATAAAAAAAATTTAATACAAAGAAGAAACTTACATTTCAGCTTGTGTTACATCTGTCAGGGCCAACTTGGCCGTCTTGTACTTCTCTTGGATGAAAGAAGATGCTTGTTTCTTGATGTCACTCAGAAACATATTTTTTTTCTTTGTTGAAGATTCAAGCCCCCAGCATCCTTCCCCTAAGAACAATGCTAAGTACATAAATCACTATAAATTCAATTTACGATTCTAAAAACAACAAAAGAACTTGCATAAATAACTGTTCTGATTACAAAGAATACTTACCCATCAACCAACAGATATCTCACTTGAGATTTACAGCGAAGCACGAGAGTTATAGTTTGTGAGAGTCCCAAAGGGATTGTGAAGGTTGATGAAGAAAGGAGAAGAGAAAGTGTTGGTGCATTCAAATATGGACAGAAGAATGTTAAAGCCCCTACAAATCAGCATCAGTTCTTGTTGTCCTTTAATTGCTTCTGACCTCTTCTCCCTTCAAATGGTCCTCCTTTGTTTGTGGCATGCAGTTAGCATTGTATTAAGGCCTAGTGTTTTTCATTTTTTTTTTTTTTTTTGCCTCAAGAATATTACCAATTTCCATGTTGATTTTCTGTTTCTTTTTGTTAAAAACTATCACAAACTTTGATATCTTTTGGCAAAAACAACTATATGCTTGTGTATTTAAATCATGCTCAATTTCTTTGAGAAGCAAATGTTTAGTAATATCTCTCTGAAGTACAATTTTTCCATAAGCTACCATGAACTTCTTGTATTTTTCATAGTATTATAGGAAAATACCATGAATTTTTCCAAAAAAAAAAAAAAACCAATAGTTTTTTTTATAGATATTTATCTTTCATAATTTTTTTTTATGTGAGCACCAGTGCATGTGAGGAATATAAATATTTGAATCACACTATAAAGTCTTTAGTGACTATAACTATTCATATATATTGTTCTCTTTCACAATCTATCTTATATACTTACAATTTTGTTTTTCATACATCTCTATCTAAATAAACATTTCTATATTTTGATTATTTAATTAGAGTATTTTGTTAACTAAAAACGACGAAGCTTGGCTAGAAAACTAAACTTTACATGTCCAATTATGAGTTTACGACTACAACTAATTTGCAGGACTTGTTACAATCATACTTAAATAGAATAGGTATTTCAATTAGTATTTGTGACTTCTTGTATTTATTTTTTTGCGTATGAATACATAAAGAGTAAGTATTGACATACTCAGCCAGACGATTCTAAGATTCCATGTACGCTACACATACCTGATTTATAGTTGAAGTAATGAATAAGAGAGCAATAGACAGTATCCTTCCATACCGATGTGCTATTTATAGCTTTATGTAGGGGTATTCCCATCCTAGACTGTATGTATGCTCAAGTACCATTCTATCAGTTCGTATACGGGCGCCGTCCTAATTGGAACGAAGTCAGGACCTTAGACGGGCGTCGATAGATTACACATCAGATTCCGATTCCATGGACTAGACATCCCTACATGCAGGCTCCTATCGCCGTTGTAAGCATAGATGCTCCAGTGACAACTACATGCAGCAGTGCATATTACGCTGCTGCAATTGACATTGGACGAAATTATGCTGCTGCAATTGACATTGGACGAAAAGATCCTAAGATCCGACCATAGGTTTAGCCTGCGGCAAACGCACTGGAACCAGTTGCTTGGTAACACAGGATCGAAGTTGATGCATGGTTTACGATCAGCCTGCTGCAAATGTGATGTGAACTAGTTGCTCAACACAAAGGATCAGTGCATGATTTCAACGATGTCGCATAAAGCAACCAGTACGAGTACTTTCAAATGGAAGCGAAAAATTCCTCTTGCATAGCATCATAAAATTTTGAAAATGAGCTGCAATCAAGAAACATTTTTCCACATACCCAGTTTTACTCCTTGGTGCTGTGCAAAAACTGCCAATCACAATGACATGAACGAAAGAGATAGATTGTTTACCTTTTTTCCATCAATATAAATCCAATAAAGAGAATATCGTGTCAGAAAAAAGCCACCAGATAAGGCAAAAGATCACCGGAGGGGGGATTAACATGTCAGGGAGAAGCCAAAAACGGCAACACCAGCCCATACTAAACAATTTTACAGGGGAATAATAGGAAAAGAAAACCCAAAAAAAAAAAAATGACAGCCAACCACAAATTTAAATGCTAACCCTAACTACAACCAATACCCAGTTCTGGATGATGGATGATCAGCAAAGGACCCATGGAGGTCGCCTCTGCCATGCTCGGTGGCCATTGGCAAAAGTTTGTTCACCAAAGAACCTCAGAGAGCCACTCAGCACTAGTGCTTGCCTCAGCAACAAAAAAAAATCATGTCCGCCGGAAATCAGTTGTACAGTATTCAAGTAGAATTTCGAAGTAGGTCACATCTGAGAGTTTGGCAACACGGCCAGTGCTGCTTGCAACTTATGTATCTGCTTCTGGGCAGCTTTAGCAAAGGCATCGACAGACGAGCTTTCTTGCAGTCACCGCCAAATTCACACAGAGAGTATATGGTGTTAAAACGAGGAAAGCACCACAATGCAAAAAAACATAAAAGATAACTATTCATCAGTAGTAAGTGCTGCTATAGCTGATGAAAGTAGGTTTAGTAAACTTAACAACTATTCAGATGCCTTGCAGCGGAAGGTGCCCTTGTAATGCAAATTAGCTTTATCATAAATTTCAATGTTTGGAAATGAAATATCAAGTCTATGATTTTGCCGGGTATTGCGTTTAACTAGCAGAAGGATGAGGAAACGATTAAAATCGACCATATGAAGCAGACATAAATACAGGATATGTGTACGATGCTAATTTTTCCAAAAAACCAAGACACACACACACACACACACGGGATCTGGACTATTCTTCCCAGATTACAATCAGACTCCGTGTGAGTGACATTTGGAGCCCTGTACAATACACAAGCCCTGTGGAATATAGGGGAGTTTGGGCCCATATTTCATTATCTTGAGTCTGGTTGTAGCCCACCGGGAGTATTCTAATGTAGCATTTTCCTAATAAGTATAGCACGATAAATTTACATTGCCAAATGCCAAGGTACCATTAAAAAGATGCCAAGGTACCAATGGTTTCTGTGTAAGCTACTATATAGCATAAATAATCTCCGCCGGGAAAAGAAAATGCACTATCCAATGATTTTCAAATTACAAAAAGGCAAAGTTCTTTCTGATGAATGGAATTGAAAGATTCACCCTTTTCTGCTCCCCACCTATGGATGAACCGATAATTGTTTACATATGTACAAAAAACTGAGGGTAAAAAGGTAGTAAATTTTTACCGCTATCAAGGAGTGACATAAAACTTAAAAGTCACGGGTATCATAGTAAGTAACTTGTTAAAAGAGTGCCACTTGATTAATGTTGCTCACCTCAATTCAATTTCAAAAGGGAGCCTCGAGGGATTCATCCCAAACATCCCCACTTCCATTGGAGGCATCTTCACCATCTTCTTCCATAGACAACCTGATATATTCTCTGTGTGCAAAGCGATCCCATTCTGTCAAAGTTGGATCTTCACGCTCCTGCACAAAACATTAAAAACAGAAGATTATGAATGTTACCAATGCAAGATCTTGAATTTCTGAAATAATATTTTCTTGAGATTTTAGCAACGATAAATATACAAGATTACATCAGATATACAGAGATTACAACAGTTACCTGACGAATAAGAAATGGATCACGAGTCTCAAATGCCATGAACTTGTTGAGATTGAAAAGGATATTAAAAACATTCCCAGAGAGTTTGCAGCCCTTTAAATCGCGCAGAGTAAAGTAGCTCTCATTCTGCACAGTCAGAATGTCAGAATACTAGAATTCTCACTAGCTAGTTAAAATGCAAATCAATCAATAAAATGTAACATATGCACAAGATAACCTCTGGTCCAATCATATCAACCATCTGACACAAAATGTCTTCAAAGAGTACAGGTTCCTGAGCCATGCATTCCATGCGGTGCAGTTGTTCCTCATAAAAAAATTGCATTTCATTGGGTGTGATAATTCCATTTCCATCCAAATCGATACACTTGAACCTGTAAGTCCAACAATGAGCAACTAATGGATAGAGCTTGAATCATATAAATAATTATCCAATCTATACTAGAAAGTGGTCAGTTGAACCAGAGTGTGTTTGAAGTTGGAGCATGTATTTCATTATGTATGCCATTTGCGAATGTTGTATAGGTCTAGCACACATTCTCTGATGCCCTCATTGGACTTGGCCATAGATCTAGCACACATCGTGGACCCCCCAAACCCACCAAGTAGACTGGTCAAAGCAAGTGACCAAAAGATAGAGACTTGATCTCAGGTTGAAACTGATTTCGAAACATTCTTCCATAATAGAATTCTCATGCAGCTGACCAAGACAATTGAAAGTGATTATAATAGACTTATGGTTTAGACAATAAGAACTAAGCAAACAAACGTTACCAAAAATTTCTCCTGGAAATGGGCAGCATGATGTTAATGAAGGTGAAACAATTGAAGAGAGGGCTAAAGAACATTACATGAGCTAAGATTTCATTCTGCAACAAGGAACATGAGATTGTCAAAAGGTCTAGAAAGCTGAGGCAGAAAATATAAGCACAATGCATAGATCTTAATAAATCAACCTAAGATTACTTTTTTCGATATGCCACACTAGATAAGGTGCAAATTCAAGCCCAAGTAAAAAATAGAATAAAATGTGATCATATGCTGTATGGCCAGTATAAATAACACAAAAATGCTTGGATTAACATCAAAGACGGTAGGAAACAAACAATGGGAACCCAAAACAGATAATAACAAGGTTTGTCCAAACCACTTCTGATGTTATATAAAATGTCACATGTTGAGATGGGATGAGAAAAAAATGAGAAATCAGTGTTTTCCAAGAAGTAAGAGGTAGCTTCACTTGGTGACAGAATATCCCTTCAGATGGATTAGGCATAAGCAGCAGAGACTGGTGAGAAAGTTAGAAGAAGCAATTCAGCTGAAATCGTAGAGCAGAGTCTAGGAACAAGATAGCCAAAATGAACATAGATCGAGTCAAGAGGAAAAAAATATAGTGATTAACAATTTGAGAGAGGAGGTGGCTCCTCGACAGAGATAATAGAGAAGAAAGTTTTGTGTAGCAAACGGCAAAGCCGAAAATTTTTGAGATAATTACCTTCTTGTTCTTTCTTTTTTTCATTGTACAATCTCACATCTTTGAAAAAAATGAAAACTCAAAATGATATTGATAAAACAACAGCCCATTATCCACAAAGATATATAATCATGAAAGAGAAACAACAAAATTAGTAAAAACACTGTAGTAAAATTTTCGAACAAGTAACTAATTGGAATGTACCATATCCAGTATTCAAGTACTAATTAATTGGAATGTATCATATTACCAGTATTCAAGGCTGGGCTCAGATGATTTATCCTCCTCTGCTAGCATAAAATAAACAAAATCCTCATATCCCATTTTCCCTTCCACCTTGCTGGTAAATTTTCTTGGAACCTACAATATAATGAAAAGTAAACAGCATAAAGCAGACTATCATTCAGTATATTATAAGATGTTCACATGACATCTGATAAGATGACAAAATAAATAAATATATACAAACCTGTGAGAAAATCCTATCAACTATTCTGTAAGTAAGGGCATGATTGCCATATCTGATAAGGTTCTCCTTATCGATCAAGAAGTCATGATCTGCATCCAGCTCCCAAAACTTGCAGTATATCACATAAAAGTGCTCATAAGAGAAGTACCTGCATAAGATAAGCAATTTCAGAGCACGGTGTTGATTTGCTCCGCATGTTATATGCACAGCAGTCAACCAGGTGGCAACAAAGTCCACTGCTCACTTCTTAATCATCATCACTATATAAAGGCATTTTCCAACCAAAGAGGAGGTCAGTGACAGAGCACAACATATAAGGCTCAATAGAAACCTGAGTTGGTCCCACAATTATAGCACGGACTTAACACAGTTTTAAGTTCACGTCACCAAGGAGTAACCTAGCAGAATTTCTCCTATTACTACAAAAGAGTACAGAAGAAGTGGGGGGTGGTGGGATGTGCATGTCTGTGCCTGTGTACATCTTATTTTTCCTTTTCTTTGTGGTGGGGTTCAGGGGTGGAGGGCATTTGTGTTTGGTATGCAATTTGATCCTTAAATTTTTATGGGTAAAAACTCCGCTTAGATATGCATCTACACAGCATATAATTTCAATTTGCAATTATCATTGCATCTCAAGTGCAAAAAAAATGAAAAATGCCTACTATAAAGTCTGAGAAGCACAATTTATTACACTAGATCTCATTGAAACAAACGAGCAATTTGGAACAAACGAATTTATATACATTGCATGAAGACTTGCGTAAGTTGGGCCAACATCCATACCTTAAAACTTTGTTAATATCCTCTTCCTCATCTGCATGTTGCATTGCGGCAATTAAATTTCCACGCTTAAGCTCCCTCAGAGTAAGGTGGCCATTTCCAGATCTATTCACATAATAAAATATTCTGTATATGACAGTTTCCGCTGGTTACAAGATTCGGATCATGTGTCAGAAAATGCTGAGATTTCAACTAAAATTATAAATAAAGACAGCATTGATACACGAGAGGTAATATGGTCTAACGATTCCTAGAAAGATTAGACAAAAGTCATAGATGATCATCCGTCACTAAACAACCTCAGAAATTTACCTCACAGAAAAAAGGAGAAAGTAAACACCTCAGAACATACAAGATTAAAGAGCGCAAGGTACTTTCCATGTAAATGTAGCTCAATCACAAAGGGTTCATACTGATATATAATCATTTTTTAATTGTAGGAAACTTATCCCTCAAACTTGCTCGTATATCGACAGTTATTATTCACGTACTTAAAGTCATTACCTTCTTAAATACCTGTTATCTCTAAGATACAATGTGTTCTTTTTTTTATTAATTTAACAAGCTGTACTGGTTGAACTAAAGGCTTCAGTTGCAACAGCATGCAATATGAATCCTAAGAAAAAAATCTCCCTAGTAATAGCAGGGATCAGTGTTTTTAAAAATAGCCTAGGTGGTTGCCTAGATGGGATTGACCCCCTCTCTGCTATGGCCTAAAGCAGCCTCACTAGATGGCGTGAATAAAAAACAGGAAAAATAAAAACATGGAATAAGACCCAGATGGAAGACCCACGTAGAAAAACACCTACCTAACGCCAGCCTTCGCTGCCCTCCAATGCCTTCACTTACAATGTTAGGCACATATAAAAAGAAGAACATAAACAAAAAAAGATCAGCATAAACCAACCACAACAGTGGACAGTATTCCGACTCACTACATTACAACACATCTACAATCTATCAATCGCATTTCAAAACATGCATATTCCTGATATAGCAGCAATATTTCCAGAATTTATGTCTATCAAAGGCTTTGTTGAGTCAAGCCCCTTCTTATAATTTAATCCACCAAACAATATTAGACCTAAATACCAAACAACTTATGATCAAAATTCAGCACTACAAAGTACAAACAGTCAATTTGGGTCGAATGCATGCCAAACCTGAACCCAAATTAACCTATTGTTGTTAAACAGACCCAAACCTGGTAAAAGAAACGAGATTAATACACAAAAATTAGTAAAGCTTGATTCTGAGTTCATGCCGAATATCAGGTTTTCTGTTTAAAGTACTCATCCATACTCGGCAAATATTAACTTAACATAGTTATGAAATGTACTTAAATGAAGGCAATTGAAAGTTGGGAATAATATTTGGGTGAATAGTAACAGGAGGATTAATGGAAGAAAAATTAAAGAATCACTGGGAAGAGACTACTATGAGAGGTTTAGCGGGTTATGTAATTGGATATATCATACATGTAAATAAATAAAGTTAAGAATCAGAAGTATAAAACAATATGCGCAAGAGGGTACAAGAAAATAGAAAGCATATATTAAGCACTGCAGCATCAGATTTTTTTTCCTTATTTGTTTAGTAAACATTGGAATCAGAAGAGCAAGGTAATTGAGTTCAATAAAGGAAGACGTGAACTGACCATACAAAGATTCAGCTCCAGACATTACTTTCACAAATGATGTTTTAAAAACAATAAATTAGTGGATTATTAGATATCTCTTGCTGCGCTGCTGGAAACTGCAGCTACATCCACTCGCACATCAAATCATTCACCACACCTTTGCTCATAGGTTCTTATTTCACATGACTAAAAGAACACAATTCTCTTCCAAAACCTCAATTTCAATCAGCACAACTTCCAGGCTACATCTGCTCCACTTTTCCAAAGTTATCATCCTTAACTCACCAGAATGGACCTTGGTGTTCACCCTTAATACATTCTATCACATGTTACCTACATTCTTTATATCCCAAATTCTCAATCCACAGATAAAACCAGTCTAATTGTTATTTTACATAATCTTTTTTCTGAGCTCTAGCACATCTCTCAGAGTTCCAGATAAGCACCTTTCACATCTTTTAACACATTCCAAGTTACCTTGATATATTGTTGTCGCATATAGTAACATGCAACAGAACCCATAAATCTAATTGGCAGGGTGTGAGTCAATATAGATGGCTGTGTCCAGTCCTCTAAATGAGTTGGATATTGATCTAAATAGGTGTGGTTCATGTCAAAATAACAATAACACACAACAAAGCCTACTACTGGATCAGCCTCTCGAAAGATAACATGTAATCAAACTGAGATTGTTTTAAAAAAATTATTTTTAAAAAAAACAAAGGGCACATCATATCGAAAGGAAAATAATGGCATTCAAGAAAAACAAAATATTGTTCTTACATACAATAATAAGCAAAAAGCATGCACCTATCAGGTAACCAATCACATTGCATGACTATGGATATAAATAGACAAGAATGATACTTCTCTATCATTGGAATGTCAGTAGCTAAAAGCAGCTTACCATATCTTTCCTGGAACTCAGGAGTGCTCTGCAAGAATTCCAACCCCGGATGGCTTGCCAAAAGTTCTCGTAGAACAGGTTTGAAATCCCCCTACATCCACGGATGTCAAACTCAATTAGGCATAGGACTAAGAAAATATATATTTAGGCAGTAAATATATGCTAACTGCAAGTAAAAAGAACACCAAAACTTTGTCATGTGCTGATAATGTGAACAATAAGTTTTTCCTTTAAACATAGAGCTGACCTGAGTGAGGTACTTGCGATCTGGTTGCTTCAAAATTGTGAAAATTTGTGCAGCTATATCCATCGTCATCATGTTGCTATCAACCCAATAACTAATAAAAGCATCCCTGAAAAGATATCCAGAAACACAAGTTACCAAATTTGAACAATACCTCTAATTGAAAATCACCAATCAGTAATCAAAATTAATAATAAAATATAAAGGCTACTTGTCATGTTGCTTTCATCCCCCAAGAGACAATTAGAAAACCTGGATTGGAGTTAGGATTTCGTTTTTTGAACAAAAGTGGCATTCTGTACATGTGTTTGTCAAGCTAAGGTATTGATACATCTCAGAGTGAAATGCATTACTACAGTAAATCCTTCATTATCAGCATGCATTGAAGCAAATAAATTCATGACATGGTAAAAAATGTTTTAGGTACCACAAAAAAGGTGTTTTGCCTCGTGCAACATGTTGGAGATATATTGTAACCATGGGTTGTAAAAGAATGCAATTTTTTGCCTAGATGGATTTTCTCCTCGTGCTTTGCATGTATATCAGACTATCAGTATTGCCACACACACACACACACACACACACACACTCACACTCACACTAAAGGGGCAAAAAAACCCTGCTCCACAACTGCTGCTAATAGTGTCTAATTAATCATTCTTGTACACATTACGTGAACTGCAAAAGCCTGACTGCATGGAACATGTCAGTTGGACTGGGGTGTTTAACTCCTAAAACTAGGATTTACACGTCCTTCCACAGAATTTCACTCAGATTCATGCAGGACCATTATTTCCATTGTGAGTAGTGTTAAATAACAGTGGTGCAGAGAAACAAAACAAGTGGTGGGTGTTAAATCTTTTTTGGGTTAATATTAAATGTGTGAACAAGCCCATATAGTTCCCATTGCATCCATATCCCAGTTTTTCATCCATATCATGGGTTCT
Source organism: Agave tequilana (assembly GCA_038442645.1). NCBI lineage: Eukaryota > Viridiplantae > Streptophyta > Magnoliopsida > Asparagales > Asparagaceae > Agave > Agave tequilana. The sequence goes on along the minus strand of JAVJIF010003638.1, from coordinate 115,518 downwards.
TCAAGTTTTATCACCCAGTGGCCAAAAATAATTTTAAATGTCAGGTTGTATATTACTAACAAAATAAAGGCCTTCTTGCTCACCTTCACTCAAAACACTTGTCAATCAGTATCATCACATTGGAGAAACGACAATGGTAATAAGAGAAACAGGAACTTGTTAAACACATATCCATAGCTGAAATATATAAAGCTACTACTGAAACCTCAAGAGATAGTTGCAGATGCATACCATCAACCTAAAATTTAACAATATCATATAAGAAACTATACATGCCTTGTTATAGTTCCTACACAGTCAACATCAATCTTTCTGAAAAGAGCACTGGAAAAGAATGACGGTAGCTTGCAGATTTCCTTCGCGACAGGCTTAAAGTCTGATTAAGAACAGATTAAGAACAGAGAAATAATTGGCTTCAGCATTCAATTAAGAAAATGAAAGCAATGACAGATGTGAACACCACCTTGAACTTGAAGTCCATCCATATGGCCAAAAAAAATCTGATCAATTCTAGATAAGCATTGCTCTTTTAGATCACTTGGTGGCGGGCGTCCATTTTGGAAGTAGAACTGCATGAACACCAAGCAACCTGTCTTAATCAAGACTAACTGGAAAAATAATAGTAATGGTTTCTTTAATCTACCTAATCCCACACCCTAAATAATCATATTGCTGGCTACAAAGAAAATAGATTTACTAAGCCAATACCTGAGGTATAACCTCTCTCACAGGCTCACTAACAATTTTCAGAGGAGATCCTAAAGATGAAGGACCTAATCCGCGTTTCATAACGCGTGGAGACCCAGAACTGCTCCTTGGTGAAAGTGGAGGTGCACTGCCAGCCGGGAACATGGAAGGCAATGAATTGCTTGCACCAGCATTGGCACTGTTGGAATTCCCAGCAACATTTAAGGGCAGGCCTGACTTTGCATCTTCAATCAAAGATTTTACCTGCACGCAAGTGCTAAGAGTGAGATATATGGTCACTTAGTTGGAAGAGTGCACTTTAAGCACAGACACAAGAGAGACAAGGAGCGCAAAAAGAAAAGCAAGATCTGCTGGCACAAATGATATTTTTTTTAAGGCCTCATGTAAGCAGATGTAAATGGCAGGATCAGCTTTGCCAATATATGCATAATGAAACAGAAACAACGTGAAAGAATGATCATTTCCGTTAAAAGCATCAAGGCAACATAAAACAAAAATATGTATACATGATACATATTACTTTGCCAACAATGAATGTGCAAAATATGCAAAGGACTCATAGTCTTCACAAAAATGAAATGGATCCAATCTATATCTTCCTCTTCCTTTTAACGCACAAAAGGTCCATGTTTTTAAAAGTATTAACATATATAGGATTCACTCCCAATAAAGAGATGGCCATCAATAGGCATAACTTGGAAGAAGAATACATGTTGAGATGAGCAATATGCTTACTCAAATTAAAGTGAATGTTACTCTTAATGAAGGAGCACTATGGACCCTAAACCTTTTTACATGCTCATTTTGGAAGGTTCTTGCTGACTGTCTTAGTTGTTGGCTTGCATAAGCATCAGTCTCAGTCTGATTGAGTACAGTAATGGAGGATGTACATTCGGCTGTAGCCCAACAATCAAGAACTAAACTGCTATTACCAGGAAAGTGACATGTTGCTGAAAGTCTCGCACGACTTGTTATATTATTTACACCACACGTCTACAAGGAGGAAAACATGCAACTGTAAAAGATAGCTTTACGCGAAATAGCTATGTTAATGCTACTGATCCCTATACTAAAGTGATGTACCATGAGATTAAACATGGCAATCATAGAAAGCTCGGCAAGCAACATGTTTTTTTTCTAACCACACATACTACCAGTTATAAGTAACATCCCAGTATCCCACGGCATCCGCACTTCAAAATTTAACTTCATGTCTTAAAAAGTCCTCATCCTCACTCAATTTCTTTTATAGTCCAAAGTCCAAACTTCCGCACATAAACTTACAAGCACATAGCTCTCCAGTCTTACTATAGCCCCTCTATCTCACAAAAAGTTTAAAGTTAATACTTCTAATAACATGTCCAAAAATTATATACTTCTTCTGGCATATGCCTACAATTATTACCCTAAAATTGGAATTTGCCTGACCGTATTTAATGGAACAGATAAATGAGAAACTCAGAATAGTCACTAGATCATTGTGCAGTATTAAATTATCAATTGCAAACAAGCCACAGTGGTATTAGTAGAGTAACAGTGATTACTCAAGAGGGTTTACTTCCACAAAATATGATGTCAATGGTTACATATTATGCGCCATTTTAGGGAAGGATGCATTATCATACTTAAGAAATGCCCTACTTCGTGAGCTGTGATTCAACTTTTCAGCAATGTTAATCAGACATAAAGTAAATATCATAGAGAAGTTTTGATGGTGGAAAGAGATCCATAATCTTGAAGTGACATCAAAGGCCACTAAACAAATAATTACTCTAGGAATACCAAATCTCTGCCTACAAGGCTTCAACCAGGAAAATCATTTATGCCCACTCTACAAACTTGACCGCAAGTGAACAAGGAATCTCTGAATCTAAGTTTTAAGCATAACTGCATAAAATTCAATTGCCTACCAAGAATGAAGTGTTTATTTGAGAACTTATCAAGGCAATGCTCAAGGTTACAATTCGAAGAAGACCTGATCACAAATTAAATTTAGAAAATGTCTAAGCCCTTGGCACAAACCAGACGAAGCCACAGTTTACAGCCCAAGACAGGTTGAAATTTTGGTGGGACCAAAAAAGGGTAACTTGCAACCAAAAAAAAATATACCATCAAGGGGTTTGCCTTAAACTATGAAAATCGTCACTTTGTCACGTCACTTTGCCACGCCCAGACTAGCTTATGTCATATGTTCCGTTCAAATGATTCATGTGAGCACATGACCCCAAGAAGTCACGTGGTCACCTCCAGCCTTGTTAACTCACACTAATCTTAATTGTCCCTTAGTAGTTACAATTGTGTTTAAAATCATTAATTCAAATTAACATAAAACTAATTCAAAAGTGCACCACCATCATCCCCTCCTCCCCAGCACCACCTCCTCTACTCCTCAAACCCACCACCACCACCTCCTACTCCACCACCACCGCGTCTAACCCAAAAGTTGTTCTCAAATTCAACCCAAACCCTAGACCAGAGCCATCTCCTCCTCTCCTATCCATCAACACTATCATCAGCTATCACTCCAATTCAGTCCTCTCCTTCTCTTCTCTACATCACTGTCATCTCAATTTAGCTAGGGTTTTCTTGGAAAGAAGATAGTTGGGGGAAATTGAGATTAGTAACATTTTAACTAAATAAAATCAGTGAATAAGTTAACTCGGGAGATTAAGTGAGTCATGTGATACTCACGTGACTCATTTGGAAAAAAAACATAAAAGAAAATACTCGTGGGGGGTTAAGTGATGATTTTCATAGTTGTTGTGTGTGTGTGTGTGGGGGGGGGGGGAGGCGAAGTGTCAAACTCCAAATGGTCTAGAGAGTTTTCTACAATTTACCAAAAAAGAAAAGAAAAGAAAAGAAAAGAAAAGGTGTAACCAAGAAGCACATGGTTAAAGCTACTCGGAATAACTAACCTAAAAACTAAAATCCTACACGAAGAATACAAACATGGACCTAACAGTTTGTTTTCATTCACAAAATAAATTTAATTATAACTAAGTTGCACAGTGGAGGTTACTTGTGGAAATGAAACCCAACCTGCTTAGGTTATAGATAAGTCCTTTTAGAAATGAACTTATCAAAAAGAGCCTTGTAGAAATGGACTTTTACAAAATTTATGATGTTTGGTAATTTTAAGATTTTAAGTGCTTATCAATAAAAATGAAATAATTTGTTAGAAATAATTTGGACATGTATTAATTTTTTAAAAAAAAAAGTATAGATAAGATTTAAGAAAAATACGTAGAATAATCAAAAGTTTCAGTTAGAGGCTAGAATAATGAGAGATCATGCTAGAGGGAAAAAATAGGAGAGAATATAGGAGATCATTGTGAGGTGACTTCTGCTTCTGCTGTTAGGAGAAACCAGAAAATCTAGCTCCAAAAAGCAGTTTTTTGACTTATGCTATTTCAAAAGGTCCTTTTTTGAATCAGCTTCAAAACATATATTTTTTAAAAAGAAACACTTATTTGATTTAAAAGCTGCCAAAGTCCTTTTTAAAAGCAATGCCAAACACACCCTTGTACTCCAACAAAAGCCCAATTCATTTGAACATCATCAAAAAATATGAGTGATGTAATTTTTTTATGTAACACAAATCTGAGATAAAAAGCAGCTCTGCAAAGGGACTCATCAATTTCATGGATTTTGTAGTGATGGAAAAGTCCAAGTCAAAGCAGGCATAGCCACATGAATGTCTTGATATAAAAACAAGAAGGGCAATCAATGAGTAGGAGAGCTACCTTAGTGGTCATGCATTTCTAAAATTGTGGACAGCTCCCCTTGTACAAGATAAAGAGCACTGTAGGTATATTCATTTCTAAGGCTCAACATAACAGACAAAAGCATATTGAAATAAGTTCCTGACATGAATTTCTAACTATATTACTGCAAAAACAAATAATATATAAACCACCTTATTGTTTATGCTTCATCCTTCTAACGCATAGGACCCTCAACATCCCAATTTTTTCTTTTAAGTTCTACGAAAATTAGAAATTGTAGGTCAAAGATATGAAAAGAGACAAACACCATAAGGCATTGTTTGATTCATCAAAGAAGCTATCTTTTTGTAGCAAAAGAATGAAGTGAAGAAAAATGGTCTTTTGAATGTTTAATTTCTCAACCAAATCAATCAATGTTAAACTCGGGTTAATAGTCTGAACAGTTTATAATAAGCTTTCAGGTAGAACCTTGAGTTCAGTTCTTTATTGAACCATTATGAAATACCGAGTATAGTTGGGACCAGGCTTCATGTTCTTATGGTTGCATCTAAACCTTATCAAAATCATGAAACAAGTCCAACTACAATTGTGGACTTAGCTTTAAATGCTAACAAAATCCAAATAGAAAGCTTCCCACTATTCAGATACAATAGTAGCGTGTAATATCTATGGTTGCCACATGGAACTTGGAGATTAAGAAAGTAGAATTCTCTGCTCTTCTCAATTTATATGGAAACTAGACAAATTGAAATTTCTATGGAATTTCTTTGTTTGGTGTATGGATACCTAAGATAGGAAAATTTGGGTACATGGCATAAGCCATATAGTATTTTTTTTCCTCCTTGATATCGGATAGGAGAGAAATCCAAGAAATAATCAAAAATATGAAGAATTTTCTATTCAAGACTTTCAATATATAGAGGTGGATATTTTTTGTTTGAGAGAAAGGTGGAAAGTTATTTTGGAAACTCGTTCTACTTGACTAGTAAGCCCATGGAATCTAGAAATTCTATTTTCCAACGCTTTCTTTCAAATTCCATGTGCCAAACATGAAAAATAGAATTTGGAGATTCCTTGAGTTTCTTATATTCCCTCCCAATTACATATGCAAAATACCCTAAATGAATCAATAGCGCAGTAATAATGCCATGTAATAAGGAATTCACAAATAGAAAAGCAATAGATGTATAGGAACCTTCTTTCCAAGCATCTGATAAAACTCTTCTATAATGGCAGCCTTTCCAAAATATTGAGATTAAGTTAATGCATGAATAAATTCTTTGAACAGCCTCCTGCATCCCTCAAGTACACTAATTTCATGACATTTTCCTTGCTACTCTCCCAAAACATTAAATTTGATTATACTTTTATGTCAAATACTAATGATCAAAACTTAACTATAGCAAAATGACAAAGTTTGACTAAAATATATCCTCTAGCACCGTAAATCAGCCCCCCATTAAATTCAATCAAATATGCAAATAACCATACCTGTCCATATAAATTAACTACTCTTTAGTTGAAATATTGAGATTTAAGTTAATCCAGACATAAATTCATTGAAAATCTTCCCACATCCCACAAATATGCTAATTTTATTACAATTTTCCTTGTTACTCTCCCAAAACATTAAATTTGGTTACTTGCTATTCCTTTTATGTCAAATACTGATGATAAATTTAACTACAATGAAATGATATTGTTACTAAATAAATCCTCTAACACCATAAATCATTCCACCATTAAGTTCAATGAAATATTTTGCAATTACGATCCCTGTCGATATATCTTAACTATTCCTGTGTTGAAATATCGGGATTAAGTTAATGCGGTAATAAATTCGTTGAACATCTTCCTACATCCCTCGGGTATGCTAATTTTATTACAATTTTCCTTGGTACTCTCCAAAACATTAAATTTGGTAACTTGCTATTACTTTTATGTCAAATACTGATGACCAAAACTTAACTACAGGAAAATGATTCAGTGTCACTAGAATATCCTCTTACACTATAAAGCATTCCCCCATTAATTCTATCAGATATTTAGCCAATTACAATACCTCTCCAAGTATATCTTAACTACTCCTGTGTTGAAATTAACATGTCTAGCTCCTGATATTTAGAATTAAATATGGAAAACTATTTTTTTTGTAGCTCAAATTATACAAGGCATCCAGATTACATATAAAAAAATCAATCTAAAATGAAACATCATATAAAGATTACCAATCGAGCAGTCTCCGGAAGTGTAAGCCACTGAGAATAAAGCTGATCTACGATTTGCGGATTATCCTTCAAAGCAATCGAAGAGATCTCCTGCAGCTGCAACAGCTCCGGATCAAACAAAGCGACATCCCTTGCTACTTCGACGTCCATCCCTACCATTTCTCTTTATCTCTCATACAACAACAGCACCGAAAAAGCAACAGAACCCGACGAAACCCTAGATCTCCGAACCACTTCAAAAGGAAAACAAATACAGAATATTTCCCTCTCTCTCAACAACTACAAGCAACAGACCCCGGATCTCGACACTCCGTCCAATTCAAGCCCCTCTCTTCTCCCGCCATTGAATAACAGCACAAGAACCTCTATTTCACACCAAACTCCCGAGAAACACCCACAGTAGGCCTAGATTTATCTCAGATCGCAGACGACGACGCAGTCGCCTCTGGCGCTCAAATCAAGTGCTTGGATTGGGGATGATTGCGAGCTCCAAATCCCACGCTCGCCCGAGATGCAGAGAGGGAGAGAAGCGATCGAAGCAGAGAGAGTGTGTGTGGATTTGAGATTGGGAGCCGCCGGAGATCGAAAGGGATTGAGATCGAAGCCCTCGCCGTTTGTTTTTGAGACGACGAAGGAGAAAAGGCCTTGAAACCTCGATGCTACCCTCAGAGAGAGCGGAGAAGAGAGAGTCATGTACACGTATCTGGATCCCGTGGTGGAGAGCTGATCTCAGCCGTCCGTTTCTGGGGTCCGCCGGTTGGGTCCATTCTCTGATGAGAGTCCATCGATCGGGTGGCTTGGATTGAAAGCAGCCTATGTGCTGACCACGTGGACGGACAAGTGTTAGTTAAGTTATTCCGAAGGGACAGTGGAACTGGAAGGCGGAAGGAGGTTTTAAAGTAATCGTGATTAATTAATAGTTAATACCTGATTGTCGAATTTATTGCGATTTAGTAAAAAGGGAAATTTGTTAAGCCGCCTGATTTTTTTTTTTTTTTACTTTTTACGAACATTTAAGAAATTTCCTTCATCTTAAAAAGCTCTCTCGATCGAAAATAAAAGGAGGGGAAAAAAAAAGTGAGAGCATTGATTTTGTACTAAAGGTGGTGTTTTTCTCTCAAAATTGTTGTTTTTTTATTTAAATCAGTTTTTGTTGTGGAATATTTCAGTACAGCCAACTGGTTTGCTTCATAATTAAGGCGTGTTTGGTAAGTTGCAAAACGTTTGCAAAATGCAAAAAGTTTTGCAACTTTACATTTAAAGTTGTTTGGTTTCGTTTGCAAAATGCAAAACACTTTTGCAACTCTTCTTTTCCCACTTGCAGTTGCTACAGTTAAATTTGTGGTCATGTAAATCTCACTTTTACACTCATATTTTCCCACTTGCAGTTGGTACAGTTAATTTTGTGGTCATGTAACTGTCACTTGTAGTATACTTACAGTTCAAAACAGTTACTTGATAATCAAAATATAATTAAATATTATTAATATTTAATATTTTAATAGTGTTCAATTTTTATTTAATTATTTAATTGTTTTATATTTTTAATCTTTAACTTTTTATTGTTTTAATATTTAATATTTTACTATTTTAATTTAATAATTTATTATTTTATTAATACTTATTCCATTTTTTATTATTTTATTTAGAGTTAATATTTTTTAATATAACAGTATTATACTTTAATATAAAATTACTATATATTTAATTATTTATTTTAATATAAAAAATTACTTTATTAATATCATAATATATTTTATTATTATATTAATATTTTATTATGTTAATATTGTAATAATAATTCAGTATAATAATACTATAATGATAATTTATTATTAAATTATAATTATATTTTACTTTATTAATTTTATATTTCTATAATATTACAATAATATTATAATAAAATTTATATTATAATAATTTTCAAGTATTTTTAATATTATAATATTATAACTATATTTTATTATTGTTGTAACATTTTTATATTTTATTAGTATTCTTAAAATTTTATTAATGTTCTTTAGCTTTTTTTTAAATTTTATATTATTTATTTAGTTAATATTTTAGTAATATTTTACTATTTATACTAATATTTTATTAATATTATTGTTATAAATAAAATATTAAGATTATAAATTTTTTATCTCAAATTTATTAATACAATTTAATTTGCAATAGTAGATTTAATTTAATAGTATTTATAATATTTAAATCACTGCTACAGTTAATTTTGTGGTCAACTTTTCCACTTACACTTTTACATTACCAATCAAATACCGTAAAACACAATATACTTTACCATTTACACTTTCACTTTATCAACTAAACACCGTAAAACACAATATACTTTTCCATTTACACTTCACTTTATCAACCAAACACCGTAAAACACAATATATTTTCTCCGCTACAGTTCACTTTTTCCATTCTCATTTTACGACTTACGACTTGTGACATTTTGCAACGAAACAAACAGGCCCTTAGAAAAAACTCAACGTCATAATTTTGTTGGCTACAGCCACATTCACGTCATAAACTTATTCCTCTCAATCACTATTTGTTTATATATTTTTCATTTCCTATTTTACAGTTCACCCGGTGCCCCCACGTAGGTGCCCCGACATTACGTTCCTCTTATCTTTGACCCCGACGTAAAGTTATTCGCCGGTGAATTTTTTTACAGATCTCGTTTTGTTTGTACTCGTGATGAGTTTTGTTTGTTTTTAAATCTAGAAAGCATTAGTGATCATTCGATGTCAGTGAAAAAAGGGTTTGATGATGATAACGATGTTGATATGAATATTGTGACTCATGATCGCAGTCTTATGTAAGAACTGATTCAGAAATAAAGCATTTTTTATGATATTTGCGATCAAGATCGAAGTCCTAGCAATCACGATCGCAATGCTCATAAAATTTAAAAATAAAGCGGTGTGCTCAGTTGACATGTTTTTTTAAAGTTTAAAGGTCTAATCAGGCTTCCTATTTTTTTTCATACTTTTCTAAAAAAACACCAGTCCACTCAGCATCAATAATCGTTGGATGTTTATATAAGTAAATTTTTGGAAAAGTACAAGCCGTAGAGTTAAGTTTTTGTTTGATATGAAAAAACACCTTTCTTTGAAATTATAGTCCCAGTAATATAATGTTCGAGTATTTGGTTCCTTGGAATGTTACAGTAATATGTATAAATACGATTTGAACATTCTGAATAATAAAATGTTATTGTATTTAGAACCTAAAAGAATGATAAAAATGTGATTTTCTAAGCAGTTTTTTCCATAGTGCTATGTGTAGTGCAAGAAATGTGATAGAAAATAACGTTGGTGATGAAAATAATGATGGCATTATCAATTGCAATATGGTTGGAGATGACAAAATGACGAGAACAATGATGACAATAATAGGAGGAGTTATGAGAAAATAACAACAGTGGTGCCTGCAACAAGCAAGAAATTGAGAATAACTGAAGAGAGATGACATGTTGGTGATGAACATAATCGAGTGAAGAGTAGCAGTAGAAATATAGTTAACAGTAACAACGTCTTAAGAATGTTTCCTTAATTTTTTCTTTATGAAAAGAGAGTTTGTCGTGACGAGTTTCCTAACACGCGTCAAAATGATGGGAAGGGGAGGAAGGAAGACAAGAAAGAGATATTTTTTGATCTTTTCACAACGGGTGAAATTATTAAAAATAAAAAAAATAATTTGACAAACTTGTAATAATGAGGATTTTTGGGGGCCTTCATCGTTCTTTCGGGTGGAAAAATCCGCTCCCCTCACTCTCGCAACTCCTCGGTGACCAACATTTTTCATTATCGCGGGGCTACTCTCATCTTGTGTGTGTGTGTGTATATATATCCCTTTTTTTTTTAAATCTATTCGATTCCAACAACCCCACCGGATCTGTCGAAAGATGAATCTTTTCGGCAAAAAACCGACGACTAAAGGTTTTGCCCTAATTCTTATTTCAACTAGAATTTTTGTTGTATTATATAGAAAATCTCGGTCTTTTGCATCTTAATTCGATTCATATGAGACTCTTATAGGGTTTTCTTCTAATGATTTTCGTGATTACAGAGACTCTTCGGGCCAGTAAGCGAGAGATGACAACGGCAACGAGAGGTATTACTATAAATTAGCCAATAAAAGTTTTGATCTCTGTTGGCGAAAGGATTTGACATTTTATGAAATGTTTCAGTTTTAGAATATCTTGATTAGTTTTGAGATAGAGTGCTGTCATCTACAACTGGGAAATTTTTGAGGGCTTCTACAACTGGGATTTGATTTGTAAAAAGGTTAATTCAAATATTTGAACAATTTTGTCATGCTTTTAACATTAGATTTTAACATTGGATTCCTGAGATTGCAAAGGTTCAATAGAACTGCATGTGGCATGAGGAATTCAGTTTTTTTTTTAATTTATTTTGAGGGAAAGGAATTCTGATATGTGATGGAGCAGATCTTGCTAGCACACTACTTTGCCCCTTTGTCTACTGTGAGTTGCAATTTTGTAATTTTGTTCTCTTTCAATTAATGGAACTGGGAATCATGGAACTACAGTTGCAATTTACGTTATTGCTTGGAATGTTGATATTCACGGAATTTCAAATCCAATGGTTGGTTAGATGTAATTGGATTCTCTGAATTGCATTTCCTTCAATAGATATTTAGTTTTCATTGTTGACATTTTTTTAAAAACTGTGTGGAGTACCTTTCCTATAAATAAAAATATCTATGTCCAAATTAAGTATAGTAAACTTGAGGGGCAGTGATGTCATGAAAACTTAAATCATTTATGAAAACTTCAAGCATTGAGGTTGATGGCAAACAAACAGTATCTTTTATTGGGCAATTTACTCTTCCATGCCTTCATTATTATGTTCTCTGTTTATACTGTTCTTGGCTTCTAACACCTAATGTTATCGAGGAAACTTTTGCTTGTTACTAGCTTGTTAGAGTTGATGATTTTTCTCCTACTCTACGAGGGAAAAAAAAAAAAAGCTTTAGCTTCCGAGTGTTGTAGGTGTCTAATATTGGGATACAAGAAGTCTCATGTCTCTACATCTAAGACCAATCATAGTAAAGACCAACAATCGACTGGTAGAGAGCAAGTCAAAAAAAGATTTGTGTTGTAGGAGTAAATTGGCAGTCGACTAGCTCGGTTGAGTGTTCGACTAGTTAGTGGACAATCAGGGGACTCTGGGGTTCAAGTTTAATTGTGCTTTGTTCCATTTGTGGCAATTTTGGATGGTTGGGAAGAGAGTCTTCTTCAAGAAGGAATATGATTTGTTTTTTAATAGAGTTGGAGCCTTATCAGAACAGAGCTCAACAATTTATTGTTTTAGGAATCTGCGGGTGAGTACTAAGGTTGTGGGTTAGGGTTTTGGAGTCTTCCTTCATGGGCGGGAACTTTGAGAAGAGATATGTTAATTAAAATTCTTTATCATAATGGAATTCTTGAGGTATGCTCCCTTTGAATCTTAGTATTTGAATTTTGCCATATATTCTTAGTATTTAAAATTTGGCGTTCTATTTCTTGCTTCATTATCACGTTGGTTGATTCCTTTTTTTTTTGTGTATGATGAGTGTACTCCTATGGATGGTGCTCTGGTGGTATGAGAGCCATGGTTGTGATTGAGAGGGCTTATGCATTCGAGATGAAGGTTGATGAAGAAAAAAAAAATGAAGAGTGGGTTTTCAGCATGGGTTACTAAGGAGAGGGAAACCTATGGCGAGGAGGTGGTTGTTTGAGTGTATGATGAGATGCAACATAATGGAAGTCCATTAATAAGCTATGGTTGTTTCAATTGTTAAGGGTTGTGTATTGGCCAAATACTTGGCGACGAGAATCATGATCTGTGATGATGAGGATCATAAGCTGTAGTAGCAACTTGCACATTTTGCATTTGGAGGATATTTTCGGTGGCCTTTAAGTTGCACACAGTCTTCTGCATGCATATGATATTGGATGTATGAAAATACGATGCAGTAAAATGGACAATTATGGACATTCAACATGAAGATAATGATGTGGCCATAGTCCAAGGTGAGGGCAAGGAAAATGGGTTTGCAAGATTGTATGTGACGACTGTTGTGGTTGTCTACATTGGGATGAATATTTAATCAGGTTGAGGGACTGAAGAGGGGGGATGTAGAAATTGATTCTCAGGATGGTGAAGACAAGGGACTAGAGTGCTCGGAGTGAAATCGACGTATAAGGTTTAGATTCAGGATTAAGATGGAGATATTGAATGGATGGGATTCAAGATGGACATTGTCCACGCATATGTTTGAAATCACCTAGAGGGGGGGGGGGGGGGAATAGGTGAAAGTACTAATCTAGAAACTAAATGCGGAAGCTAAAAACTATTTTGCAACACACTTAATACAACCAACAAGTGTAGCCGAATTCCCCGTGAAGGGCTCTGGACTAACTCCTCTTGATTCCCCTAGATAAGGGTTGAGGTGCTATATGAAGCTCTTGTGGTTAAGTATAAGTGAGGCACACACAAGCAAACCAAGCATATAAATGATATAGCAATATGAAACAATGCAAGGCACAAATGCAAGCAATAAGATATGAATGAATGAATGATGCTTTGCACAAATAAAAGAGAGAGTTAAGAGACAATGGATCAAACGCAAACACAAAGATATGTTTCGAGGTTCGAGCCCCTACTCTACGTCCCCGCCTTCACCGAGAAGGATTTCTAATCCACTATCTTGTCCACCGAGGACTCCCACCGAGGGAACCTCCACCGAGGAGGATTTTTACAACAAGGGAGTACCGAACTCCTCTCTCAAACACCGCCTCACAACCGAGGGGTAGGCCCGTAGCCAAACAACCACAAATCACCTCTACCGAAGAGGGATACAAACCAAACTCCACCTCTCACTAGAGGGAGCAAACCAACAATCTCAACCTCTACCAAAGAGGGAGTAAACCAATCACCCGATCAACCTCTACCAAAGAGGGATACAACAAGAGCAAGGGTGCCTACAACTTGGAGGCCACAACAACCTCAAACAATTCTCTTTTTCCACTAAACAAAGATCCTAATAGAATAGGATAGTATGATAACTCAAGTGTGGAAAAAAAAGTGTTTTGATCAAAGAAATTCTCTTGGGAAAACACCAAAATAGATATGGAAATTTTAGATCAAAACTAATTCCCAAAACCCTAATTTCTTTGAAATAAACAAAACACTTAAAAACAATAAGATTGATCTTTTTGCTCTTGAAACACTTTTGAAAACTTGTTTTAAAACCAGAGAATAGGGAAATTTTTGCTCTAGAGAATCATAGCCAAAATCCCAAAGAAATGGGGTTTATATAGGCCAAACAGAAAACTAGCCGTTAGGCTGATCTGTCAGCCTGACAGGCTTGCAGTCGACCGGCCGGTCGACCGCCAACGGTCGGATTTCCGACCGTTGGAGCAGCCCGGTCGACCGCCCAGATACAGAGAGCACTGCTCTCTGGTCCGGTCGACCGGCCCATGTGTCTGCCAGACGTGCACAAAGCTGTGCACGTCAGTCGACCGCACGGTCGACTGGCCCTTGGTTTGGTCGACCGTGCGGTCGACCGACCTGGCCTGTCAGCCACTGTCCTGAGTCAGAAAATCATGTTAAAAATATTTTAATAAATCTTGTAAAATATATAAAAATCCCCAAAAATAGTTTTAACATTTTGCATTGATATATAAACATGTGATAAAAATTTCAACTCAAATATCAAGCAAGTTAGACTATTTTTGTGTCTTATCATTTTTACCAAAAACCAAAAACTGTATTTTATCAAACTTGGATTTTTCAATACATGAATAGAGAAGTCAAAATAAGTTTGTTTAAAAGTTAAGCATGCATGCATAGAATGAATCTACTATATATAAACCAATTTAAACTTGTTTTGATCAACTATTCATGAAAACAAATATTGGTTAAGCCAAAAACGAAAAACCAATATCCAAACATAAAACGTGTGTGTTGTGCACTTGAGCATATCAACTATTCTTATCTTTACACATGGATCTAAAACACACTAAACTATGGATACCTAAGTCTTCTTAACGATCTTCCATCTTCAAGTCGACTCGGTCCAAACGTGATCCACCGAGTGCAAAGGTATGATCTTGATGCTCAGGCACTGGAATCACCATGAAAAGCTTCTAAACTCCTTGTTGAAGCTAATCACCAACTAATATCTTGCTAAATGATTTGAAACTTAAAATCACAAGATTATTAGTAAACATAACTACATGAGTTAATCATCATCAAAACTAGAGAGGAAGGCCTCCGGGCCAACAATCTCCCCCTTTTTGATGATGATAAAACTCATGGAGTTATATATGCATGGATTAAAGTTAAGCTTCAAAGAAGCTCCCCCTTAACTCATGCATAAACAAATAAACATAAATATGCAATGAATATTAAACACGAAACATGCATAGATATGCATAAACAATAAAAGGTTCTAGATACCAATGAAATTTTCAAAAACAAATAAACATGCTCTAGATACCAATTAAACTTAATATATGCAAAACCATAAATATGCATATAAAACTCAAACTCAAAATCTTTCTCCCCCTTTTGTCAATCATCAATAAAGGGGTAAAAGCAAAACCAAATCAATAAATTTTTCTCCCCCTTTTTGTCTAAAACAAAAAATATCAATATAGGGGTGACAATCAATTAAGATATCAATTGAAAATATGTCAAAGTAGCATCTTGATACCAATTGAAAGTAAACATAGATCAATAAATAAATGGTATATGCTATATATATTCATGAAGAGGAAGATGTGAAGCTTCCCTACATAGATACATTACATGAAGGAGGGATGACAAGCCCTAATTCACATAACGTACACTATGCAATGCATAAGAGGAGATGCGAAGCTCCCCCTACACACGTGTACTACATAAAGAAGAGATGTCAAGCTCCTCAATACAAGATACACTCAACATGAATCTATATGTAGAAGAGATGTTAAGCTCTCCTTGCATATAGGCAATACAAATCAAAACTTTTGTAATTTATCTTTAAACAAAATTTGAGATACCAAATTAAAACATTCAAATAAACATTTTGATATCAAAAGAGAGTATTTTTCTTTTAAACATATTATATCAATTTGAAATTTTTATTTTCTATCATAAAGTAAGGGAGTGGAAATACAAATACCAATTGAAATATGAAAATCGAATTTTCTCCCCCTTTATGAAATACAAACTAAACACATGCATAAGCTTGTTTTAAGAATACCAATTGAAAATAATCAATTGAAATATGAAGGTCATTAGCAATTCAAGCTTAGCATAAACAAAATTTGTGCTCAAGATATAGGGATATAATAAGCACAAATAAAATATATATGTATGAAAAATTAGATACCAATAGAAATTGATACCATTAGAATTGAAAGCATACATACATAAACACATATGAGTATACAAGAAGATCAAAATTGATACCAATTGAAAGAATTCAATGATACCAATTGAAACAACAATAATATCAAGTGTATATCTCATATCACAATGAAGAATACGAACTAGTTAAAATGAAAAGTTTTGTTAACTAGTACGAAATCCTTCAAGTAAGGAATAAAACAAAAATATTTTTCATGAAAAAATGAAATTCACAAAATAGCTAACACTCATAATCAATGAAGCATAAATATAACTCATGAAAACAAAACATGAGTAAATAAGAAATGTGAGTGTACAAATACAATGTGAAGAACATGATCATGAAAGTATTCAATTTAACTCAATATTTCTTGAAACAAGAAAATCATCAAAACTTATTTTAATCTTCAAGGTATATGTATTATGTATGTCCTATACAAACTAAAATATACATACATATCCAAACACAACGAGTCCACAAATGTATATGCATGAAGGCACGTGGCTCAAAAGGATGTATATGTATAACAATAATTTGGATAAAAACGGACATATACATGAAGTTAAACTTAAACACATGAAAAACATGAATAACTAAATTTTCATTAAAACTAATTTCATTTCAAGGTATATGTATGATTTGTCAACACAAGAAGTATACATACATACCCTAAACACAATTTGAGTCCATATATATAGATTTGCATGAAAGGCAAATGACTCAAGGGGTATACATGTATATCTTAAAGTTTGAAAAAAATACACATATACATGAAATGAAACTCATACACATAAAACAAATCCAAAAATAGGAATACAAGTTTAAAATGTATGAATCATCAAAACTAGATTATACTAACACATCTAATGGGTACAAATAGGCATTCAAGCACAAACATATATAGATTTATTTGTGACCCACTATATGCACAAGTATATACCTAGTTTTAACGAAAACTAACATCTAAACATGTAATCAATACATGAAGCATAAAACAAGATATAAATCATCATGATAAATCTTAAACATGATTATTATGTAAATTCACATGTTATTAGAGCTATGATAATCATGATAGCTAAACAATGTGAGAACACTAAAATAAATATTCCATAATAAACATGGGTGTCTCAAAGGCTATACATGCATGTCAAGGGCATGGTTCACAGTCGCGGTCTCGGCCGCCAACTCGCCGGATACTGAGACGGATCGGTCTCGGCGACTCGGATCGGTATCGGGCGATACACGCAAAACACTACAGAGAAAGCTCAAAAAATTCTGAAAAAATCACGACAAATCTAAAAAAAATGTAGACATCCACATTCATATATCACATGTCCAAAATATATCACCTAGCATACTAAACATAAAGCGAAAGTATAAATACACGCGTCGTCGGTAGAAACATATCAAAATATATGCACAATATAGTAAATTACACAAACTACATTCATAAATACATGCTAATGTAATTATTTCCCCATTGAATTGCGATGATGTACAAAATCATCATCATAATGCCGAGTCGACTAAGTCAACTCTGATTCTCTGCCGAGTGGCCTCCTCTGAGTTGAGTCGACCGACTCGTGACTCGGACTCGTCTCGGAGCGGGCCGAGACGGATACGACTCGGCCGACTCGTCTCCGACTCGGCCGAGTCTTTGAACCATGGTCAAGGGTCTAATAATCATGGCATTTACACAATAATCTACAAACATCAAAACATGCTATAAACTATAATTATGAAAGCATGTAAATAAAAATTAGGAGCTAGAGATCGTTACCAAAACTAGAAGGCAACTCTCCAAGTCTCCAAAACATGGTGGTCCTCTCCACCAAACATCCCTTGAAAGTGATGCATCCAAATGATTTCCATGAAGCTCGGAACGCATCCACTCCAAGGTACCGCTACTCTCACGTCATGTGAGAGCCCACACCTACATCATAAACAATAGGGGTGATCTTTGGTACCCATATTTTATTGGGTCCATGGGGGTTAGTACCATTCCTAACCCAAACAAATTTATTTGCTAAATTACAATCATGTATACGATCAAAACAAAATTTAGCAAGGTGGCCCTTACGTCCACAATGTGTACAAGTGTACACATGAGCATACAAGTGATGATGGTGTCCGTGAGGAGCATGTGTATGCCGTGGAGGGTGTGCATGCATAGATGGAACTTGTTTCTTTCGAAACAAGGTTTCCAAACGTGTATGGCTAGAAACACATTGGCTCAAAGTGGAGCCCAAACAATCTACACTCTTCTTAAGCATGGATATATCTTGTTCAATTAAGGAAGAAGTGTGGCATGCAATAGGTATTCTAGGTGAAGCATGGCAAACATGTGCATCCATATTATTTTGTAAAACAATATTTTCTCTAAACAAACATTTAAATCATTTGAAATATAAATTATTTTATTTTCAAAGCAACATTCTCTTTTAAAACAAAATCAACTTTTGAAGACAAATTTTCATTTTTCTTCAAAAGAGTTTCACAATCATTTTTAGATTTTAAAATTTTATTTTCTTTTAGTGCAAGATCAAGTTGAGACTTCAGTGAATTCCTATCATTAGAAATCTCCTCTTTCTCTTGCAAAACATTGTTAAGTCTAGAATGCAAACTTTTATTTTCATTAACAATTCCTAGACTTTTCTTTTTCAAAACATTATATTTTTCTATCAATTTTTCACAAACAATAGATAGTTCTTCATTTAAAGCATGGGGATCAATATTCTCATCATATGAAGAACTAGCACAATCATCACTATCTAGTTGAGTTTCCGATTGTACCTCAAGGGAGTCATTCCCTTGGATCATGAAGCATTGTGACTCGGATTCTCTACTAGACTCCTCCTCTTTTGGATTTGCAATTGAAGCTCGGAGGTGGTTGTGGTTGTGGTCAACTTGTTCCACACTGCAAAGGCGGAATCAAGGTTAGAAACATGCATAAGATAATCTTTTGATAGCGTGCTTCTAATGGCCTCTAGGGCTTGTGCATTGGCCCCTATATGCTTGCTATTACTAAGGTAGGATTCCTTGGTAATGGCAAGGTGAACCTTATATCCTAGGGTTTGGAGGTATATGGACATCCTAGTCTTCCAAACAAGAATGTTGGAAGGGTCAAATATAGGTGGGGTCATGAAGTCCATGGGTCCAAACTAAATGTGTGCAAACAAGCAAATGCAAATGATAGATTAGCAAACAAGGATCTCACTCCTAGGATGTTAAGCCTAAAGTATCAGGAGCGTAGGCTCTGATACCAATTGAAATCACCTAGAGGGGGGGTGAATAGGTGAAAGTGCTAATCTAGAAACTAAATGCGGAAGCTAAAAACTATTTTGCAACACACTTAATACAACCAACAAGTGTAGCCGAATTCCCCGTGAAGGGCTCTGGACTAACTCCTCTTGATTCCCCTAGATAAGGGTTGAGGTGCTATATGAAGCTCTTGTGGTTAAGTATAAGTGAGGCACACACAAGCAAACCAAGCATATAAATGATATAGCAATATGAAACAATGCAAGGCACAAATGCAAGCAATAAGATATGAATGAATGAATGATGCTTTGCACAAATAAAAGAGAGAGAGTTAAGAGACAATGGATCAAACGCAAACACAAAGATATGTTTTGAGGTTCGAGCCCCTAGCTCTACGTCCCCGCCTTCACCGAGAAGGATTTCTAATCCACTATCTTGTCCACCGAGGACTCCCACCGAGGGAACCTCCACCGAGGAGGATTTTTACAACAAGGGAGTACCGAACTCCTCTCTCAAACACCGCCTCACAACCGAGGGGTTGGCCCGTAGCCAAACAACCACAAATCACATCTACCGAAGAGGGATACAAACCAAACTCCACCTCTCACTAGAGGGAGCAAACTAACAATCTCAACCTCTACCAAAGAGGGAGCAAACCAATCACCCGATCAACCTCTACCAAAGAGGGATACAACAAGAGCAAGGGTGTTTACAACTTGGAGGCTACAACAACCTCAAACAATTCTCTTTTTCCACTAAACAAAGATCCTAATAGAATAGGATAGTATGATAGCTCAAGTGTGAAAAAACAAAGTGTTTTGATCAAAGAAATTCTCTTGGGAAAACACCAAAATAGATATGGAAATTTTAGATCAAAACTAATTCCCAAAACCCTAATTTCTTTGAAATAAACAAAACACTTAAAAACAAATAAGATTGATCTTTTTGCTCTTGAAACACTTTTGAAAACTTATTTTTAAAATCAGAGAATAGGAAAATCTTTGCTCTAGAAAATCATAGCCAAAATCCCAAAGAAATGGGGTTTATATAGGCTAATTAGAAAACTAGCCGTTAGGCTGATCTGTCAGCCTGACAGGCTTGCGGTCGACCGGCCGGTCGACCGCCAACGGTCGGATTTTCGACCGTTGGAGCAGCCCGGTCGACCGCCCAGATACAGAGAGCACTGCTCTCTGGTCCGGTCGACCGACCGGTCGACCGGCCCATGTGTCTGCCAGACGTGCACAAAGCTGTGCACGTCAGTCGACCGCACGGTCGACTGGCCCTTGGTTCGGTCGACCGTGCGGTCGACCGACCTGGCCTGTCAGCCACTGTCCTGGGTCAGAAAATCATGTTAAAAATATTTTAATAAATCTTGTAAAATATATAAAAATCCCAAAAATAGTTTTAACATTTTGCATTGATATATAAACATGTGATAAAAATTTCAACTCAAATATCAAGCAAGTTAGACTATTTTTGTGTCTTATCATTTTTACCAAAAACCAAAAACTGTATTTTATCAAACTTGGATTTTTCAATACATGAATAGAGAAGTCAAATAAGTTTGTTTAAAAGTTAAGCATGCATGCATAGAATGAATCTACTATATATAAACCAATTTAAACTTGTTTTGATCAACTATTCATGAAAACAAATATTGGTTAAGCCAAAAACGAAAAACCAATATCCAAACATAAAACGTGTGTGTTGTGCACTTGAGCATATCAACTATTCTTATCTTTACACATGGATCTAAAACACACTAAACTATGGATACCTAAGTCTTCTTGACGATCTTCCATCTTCAAGTCGACTCGGTCCAAACGTGATCCACCGAGTGCAAAGGTATGATCTTGATGCTCGGGCACTGGAATCACCATGAAAAGTTTCTAAACTCCTTGTTGAAGCTAATCACCAACTAATATCTTGCTAAATGATCTGAAACTTAAAATCACAAGATTATTAGTAAACATAACTACATGAGTTAATCATCTTCAAAACTAGAGAGGAAGGCCTCCGGGCCAACAATGTTCGCACGTGTGCACATAATATGGATCATTAGACAAATTCTTAATTTACATGTGTGTGGGTGCATGTGTTATAGATCATTAGACAACTCATTAGACAACTGCAATCATTCATAATATGCATCATGCATGCATGTGCAAAAGGTTACCTGAAATTGAATTAAGATAAAGATTTCCATGTAGATGAGTGTTAAGTGTTGGCCCAAGGTTACAATCACCCTTGTTTAGTGTGTTTTGATGATTACAAAACATATTAGTTATTTGTACTAATATTGTTTATTGTTTAAGTGTGTTTCAGGTTCTAACTCTACTAAAAGGTTTACACCCTAAAAGAAAGTGTTTTGGACTCAAGTCAACTCAAAGTGGGCTCAAGACTCAAGTATTGAAGACCTTGATGGTGAAAAGCCCCCTTGAAGAGCTTGTAGTACTTAGAACCAATGTAAGAATTAGAATGTTAAAGTTTGAGTGTTGGATATTGGCTCTAGGATACACACACACAATTTGGTTTTGTTAAAATGTGAGTCTTGTATTTGAGTTTTCATGTTTTAAATTGGGCTTCATGGCTTAAATATATATTTACATGACTCTATATTTTACAAAAATAAATACCTTGTTTAGATCTTGTTTATATACTCCTACTAGCATATTACTTAAGTTTTTCTTAAAGTCAAAAATTATTTTGCAAAATTTTTCAAGTCAAAAATACACTGTTTTTCTTGTTTCAGGCTGACCGGCCGACCCGGCCCGGTCGACCGGCCACTGTGCCTGGGCGTGCACGTCTGTGCACGTCCTACGGTCGACCGGGCGGTCGACCGTCTGAGAGCAGCAGTGCTCTCGGGTTTTTCTGGGCCGACCGTCCGGTCGATCGCTAGAGGAAGACTGAGAGCAGGTTTGTTCTCGGGTTTTCTGGGTCGACCGGCCGGTCGACCGCCAGAAGACCCGAGCCAACGGCTCTTTGACCAGCTGAGCTGGCGGTCGACCGGCCCGGTCGACCGCCAAGCCTGCTGCTGCCCAACGGCTCTTTCCTCTTTTGTGCAATTCTGAAATCTGTTTTTTGATCTGTTTTTTGGCAGACTTTTACAGGGTTTTTCAGTTCTTTTTCAGAGCAAATAAGCTCTAAATAAATTGTTTTAAACCTATTTTTCTCCCTATAAATAGAGGAGAAGACTCTCTTGCAAAATACCAAGAAAAATTCTCAAGTTTTCAAAGTTTTCAAAGAGAAAAGAAAAGTGTTTAAGCTCTCCATTTCCAACTCTTTCTTGAGCTAGTTTTCAGTTGTGTTCCCTTGCAAAAATCATCTCTACAACTGAGTTTTTCTCACTACACTTCATAGAGCCAAAATCCCTTACTCATTCTATAGTGAAGTTGTAAAAAGAGTGAGAGTGTTGTAAAAGAGTTTGGTGATCTTGTTGTGATCACTCTTGTTCTTGTTCCTCTTCTTGTTCTTGTGGAGACACCTTTTCGGTAGAGGTTATTGTACTTGGTGGAGCTCGGTGCTCGGGTCTTCGGTAGACCATTGTAATCGTCCTCGATGGATAGTGGAAACCCTTCACGGAGGTGAAGGCGGGGAGTAGAGCGGTGGCTCGAACCTCGAAACAAATACTTGTGTTTGCGATTGTCTTTTGCTCTTGCTCTCCATTTTGCTTTTAATTTCTATTGCCCTCTATTACTTGCTTGTGATCTTGTTTCCTTCCTTGTGCTATTACTTCAAGCTTGTAATACTTGTGATATCTTGTGTGCATTTCATCATTGCATTTTATTCATACTTTGTTCGATCAATTCTCATACAACAAGGTTGCATTGCGCACCTCTAACCCATTCAAGGGGAATTGGGAGGAAGGAGTTCAGAACCTCTCACGGGGTATTCGGCTCTTAGTCTTGTTTTGAGAGATCGTTGCATCATTCATCATACTTAGTTTTAAAAAGTTTGTTAGATTAGCAATAACACTATTCACCCCCCCTCTAGGTGTTTTTCATTAAGATGAGGGGAAGTTCTGGTGCATATCCTGCACAGTGAATTATAGTTGATTGAAGCTAATAATTCTTGCAATCTAGTTACACACTTTTGAAGGATATTTAATTAAAGTCATTGACTTGTTTTAATAAATCCTGAATGTGTTTACTTAATTTGTACAGTTACCAACTTGCATAATAAGTCGTCGTTGATACCTTGATGTAATACTTCTACATGTTATCTTTTTAGTTTATATTATTATCTGTTTTTGCAGATTTTCAATTTCAACATTCCTTTATTGTTACTGTTTATCCTTTGATTTCTGAACATATGTACTCTACTCTGGAGTTTGTTTTAATAGTAGTTCCTACAAATGGTTTAAATGCCTGTTATATTCTAACCTTCTTAAATGCACTTATGAAATGTTATAGGTATCGAGAGGGAGATTGCAGCATTGCAATTGGAGGTATGGTAATGATAAAATATGTGGAACATTAAGATTCTCAGCATATTTAGCTATTGACAGTTTCCCATATCCAATATCACTGAGATCTTTTTACTGCTTGGTTAATCTGGTTGGCTTGCTAACTGCTGATTATTGGGCCTTTGACTCTGAACAGCACGTGGGGCATTTTCATAAGAAAATGTTAGTTTTAGTATCCAGCCAGCAGAGTTGACTGGATCCAACCCTTGCTGATAATTTTTGAAACTTTGAATGTGCACTACCGATATTTGAACAGGTGAATGTGAGATTTTTGACTTAACAGAAAAAAGTCATACCTTACAAATTCGTTGTGTATTTGCATGTTTTAGCAACAATTGGCACCCTGCTAGCCAGCCCCCTCCAGGATCAACCTTTGTTCCGTTTATTCCCCTTTACCGTACCAAGTTCCTCTTGTTTTAAACCATAGATCCACTATGGTTTCTAATGGGTGCTTTTATTATCTTCCATTTTCTTTCTGTTCTTTTGTCGGCTACCTGTTGTGTCATTCATACACCTTCCTCTCCTTATAATTATAAGGATTTCCATCCAAAATTCCTATCACAGTGCTTTTATATCTGATTGGACATCTCTTTCTAAATAATTGAAAACAACATGTGTTAAATAGAGATAAACTTCCTCTATCAGCACCATTCACTGTATAGTGTCCGTCTATCATCACAATTCTTCACTGTATAATATTAGAGTGGAATAAATAATATCAGAGAAATTTGTTTAGAAAATTAACAAAAATCAGACTATTAATTAAAATGCGTGAACAAAATTACATGGATTAGGCTTGATCCCAAATATTTTGGGGTTGGGGACATGTATCCTTTTTCTCCTTTGACTTCATCCGGCTCTAATAAGCCCCTCTCTTCTGCACAACATACAAACATGTTAACACTCAAATTGGTAATTACAATGCCAACAACAGCACATACGCCCCCCCCCCCCCCCCCCAAAAAAAAAAAAAAAACCCAAAAAAAAAAAAAAACCGCGCTCCTTTTCCTTTTTCGTCCATGCTTTTTACTGGCTATAATATGGAGGTAATACTAAACATACGGGGAAGATATTTTTTTCAAGTGCTGCCAGCTCCCTGAGCAGTAATAAATATTACCTGAATTTTAAGGGGCCTTACACTGGGTTATACAATGACAGGAGAAGAGATTGGTGACTGAGATAAAGAGGACTGCCAAAACTGGAAATCAGGTGAGTTTCTGGATGTCACTGAAAGTGGGCCGTAAGAGTTCAATCTTCACAAGGAACTTGTAATGAAAAGTACAATATATATTTACTCTTTTCGCTAATCTTCTTTTCCTTTCTGCAGTCTGCAACTACAACTTTAGCTCGTCAGCTAGTCAGGTTAAGGCAACAAATAGCTAAGTTACAAAATGGCAGAGCTCAAATGCGAGGCATTGCTACACATACCCAGGTGGACTTACTCAAACCTTTCTTATTCCTTTTGATTCATGACTTGCTCCCCTACTTCGATGTCTTTTTTATGCTTATTCTCTAGTTTCTGACAACTTCAGGCAATGCATGCCAACACTGCTGTGGCTGCGGGGATTCAAGGTGCAAATAAGGCAATGGGAGCTATGAATAAGGTAATGGATTATAGCATCCATCAAGACCACTTTTAGGAGGTGTATCAATTTATCGTTTCAATTCTTTAATTAGAAAAAACTGGTTAGGAACGTCTATTTGGCCCTTCAGTTATATTATGCCTTAGAGATCAATGCAACTCCTTGTTGCAAAGCATTCCCTCGCCCCTCATCGTGTAATTATTTCATGTTTGAGGGTTTCTCCCTCTTGTGTGAGCTCAAGTTACATAACCAATAAGAGAGGTCAACCTACCAACAAGTGATCTTCTAATTTTAAATATGTCAGTAATCCGCTAATCCTATTATTCTTATTTATTTTGATTTTATTTTCAGCAAATGGCTCCTGCAAAGCAGTTGAAGGTGATGCAAGAATTTCAAAGGCAGTCAGCACAAATGGACATGACTGTAAGATGATACATTCACTTATGGAATATTGTTTTGTAGAATAGATCATGATAGTTCATCATAGACTGCCAGAGCTGTCAATTGTTTCTTTTATCTTCATTTTCCTTTCTTGGCAGTGGATGCATTTGTCATTTCTATTTGTGATTACCTCTTGCTTTCTGCTTCTGGTTTGGATGTTATCAATGTCGATATTGGCATTAATTGTATTCACTTGCTTGAGTTACTGATGTTTACACAAAGACACTCTGTTCATCCTTTTACTCTGTTATTATCTCATTTTGTTTTTTTGGATTGCTTTTAACTTTTTCTAATCTGTACTCTTCCTTTGTGGTTGATGAGATTGTGTTATTTTTGATTGAGCTACTATGTACTTTCCCTTTCTTCACATCATTGCTTTTGTTTTTATCAGTCAGCTTACAACAACCTGCTTCAATGCATGCACATTTACAAGTCAAATAGTCATTAGCTGGCGGTGGAATCCTTCTCTAGCATCATAGCATGTGAATTTGTCATAACAACTAACGTTACTGTATACAGACTGAGATGATGTCAGACTCAATTGATGATGCTTTGGACGATGATGAGGCTGAAGATGAATCTGAGGAGCTGACAAATCAGGTAAGCATGTTGTTCCTATTCTATCTTCTAAAAATTGTTATTTAAATGTTCTGAGCTCATACTCTTCAGGAGTGCTTCAAATTTTCTTCCGCAAAAACTTACACAATATCGTCATATATCCTTTTACAGGTGCTAGATGAAATCGGTGTGGATATTGCATCACAGGTTTGATTTTAATCATCTTTTGTAAAGTTTTGGCATGATCATTTCTGTCATATATTGCTTGGACTTTTAATTAACTTTTTGTTCTCACAAAACAGCTATCTTCAGCTCCCAAAGGAAAAATTGCAGGGAAGAGACAAGAAACCGCTGAAAGGTAAAAACTACTTTTCCTATTTTGCTTATATTATGTGCCTTTGCTGTTTTTTTCTTTAAATTCACAATTATATTTGGTCAGGGACTTTTCTGTTTTATAGTTAATATTTCACATGGTTAGTGTGACTAGTCCTAAATACATTTATTGAGGTGGGGCGTGGGACTCTAGACTCCTACTTCAACAGTCATGTTACATGCCAAACATGCCGAAGAGCCATAAACTCATTATGCATGGTTGCCTCTTGGAAATTTGTTTCCATGGAGGGTGACAACCCATTGCAGGCTCATATATTTTTATCTTGTGGTATTTGATATTAGTGACTATTGAGTCATGCCATTGCTCAATGCTCATGTCCTTTGTATTTAATTCTCATATCATGCAGTTCAGGGGTTGATGAGCTCGAGAAGCGGTTGGCTGCTCTCAGGAACACTTGAGTTGATATTTTTTGGTCCCAAAATTTCATTTAGGCATTCTGTTTGTGGCTTGAAAATATTATATTTCATGTTGATACGGTACCGAAAACAGTATGTTCCGAGTTAGTGATGTAAATAGAGAAGAAAGTTCTATTGTTAGATCAACTGTACATTTGTTTAAACCATGAAAGAATTGGATTTCAATTGAGTACTTCAAGTTCCTAGGCATAATCATAGCAATGAAAAAGGTTTCCATTTTGATATGAATCTATATGAGGAACTCTTGGTCTGCATGTATTGCTGCTGAGTACTGGAATGTTGAAGGATACAGAAATCTTAGGACGAAAAGTATTTTCCCCCACTGGTTGCTACTTACATGATGAAGAACAAAATATATATTACGATGTCAGGATTCTTAACTGTACATGCTCGCGCATTGGTCATCCAAGTAAAACGCGTGTGCATACAATCTTCAGTATCCTTTTTCAAGAACAACAAAAACACTGATTCCAACAAATCTAGAACTGGAGTTGTATCCATATGGTTTGCTTGCAACTGAATACTCTAGATGAATTGTACACCCGAATTCTATTGAATTTTGTTGAGTGATTTTGTGGCTTGCTGACATTTGCATGATAGGTCTTAAAACTGTATACCATACAAACCAATTAGAGAATTAGCATCACATTAATACAATCTTTAAACATAATTTGCATCACCCCAGCCTCCCTCCAAGCCTGCTCCTTCACCACTTCAAGCAGGGCGACAAAATTGCTAAAAACCAATGCTTTCAAAGAATGCAACTCTAGAGCAGCATTGATAGATCAGCATCAGGATATGAATTAAAAAAAAAAATGTAATAGGCCAATGAACAGTTTTTTTTCCCTTTACTAAGAAGAAGAGGATGGTGTCCATATAAACAATTGTTCAAGTGAACTCTCTCGCTTGCGTCAGCTGAGGAACAAAAGATACCGATACGTTCTTTTGGGCCTCGCAGATTATGAAACAATGAGCGTGGGCACTGGAGAACATACAGGCTGAGAAGGAGAGCCTCAGATTCCGATTGATGAATAAAGGCCAAGACAGGAGACGTATGCTTCTCGCTTGTAAGCAAGCACATCTTTATCACCATCAAGGCTAAGCAAGCAATATGGACAGCAAATCACCAAAATATGAAATGCTCGAGAAAACTTGGGAAGAATGGGTAAAGAATATTTGGTCCCTTGTAGAGCAGCAGCTGCGTCTTTCTCGTGAGCTAATCTTTTTCACTTCCTCTTGTTGCCGCCGAGAGAGAGGAGCTCCAGGCTTCTGTAAGGAGGTTCGTCACAGATGCTTCTCCCGGCTGGATTCCGAGAGAGGGACGAAGACCTGGTGGTTTCTAACCCGCCAGAGTGAAGCCTTTGGCCAGTAGCTCGGCTGCTGCCGCCGCTTGAAAGTAACCGACGCGCTCGGCTGGCCTGGTGCTCGCTACGCTCACCAGAAGAACTTAGTCCGCTGCTCGGCATGGCAGCTCTCTTTGACGTGCTGCCATTCCTAGAAGATGATGCATTGACCTGGAACAGGCAGAAATATTGTCAGGAGTCGAACACAATCAAACAAGTAAAAGATATTTGCTGCGACGTTTCCTGCAAAAAATCTCCACGGGAAATATTCAGGCTTCTTGTGTGGAAGCCTTTTTTGGGCATATCAGAACAAGTGTGTTACTTTCTCCATTCAATAATCACATAAAAATGGACCTGCCATATGTTCATATTCCATAGGAAGGAATCACTATGATACTTAAAAATGGTGAAAGGTTGGATAAACTTAAAAATTCATTTCTCCTTGCATTTCTTTTAAAGCTTCAACTATATAGCATTCAGCAACTGTTTCACACGATATCTTGAGGCCGGGACAATTCTTATTTAAAAAATAAATAAATAAATAAACTTACAGCTTCTTTGGAGGATCCTCCTGCATCATCTATACTTTTATGCCTGCCGGCATGATGACCAGATCCAGATGCATTCCTTCTCGCAAATGCTTCAACTGCACCCGAGAATCTATCCCGAATTTCGTGTCCTGCTAGAAAGAAGAAACAGTTACTCAAGCTGTGGATCACTGGAGGATCCATTAAAGTTGCATACTGACCACTTATCAGTGTGGAACTTCTTATAGAGAAGAACAAACCTGTAGTCCTTTCTGCTCTTTCGACAGATGGTCCTGCAGCTCCACTTGGTCTTCCGCTTGGCTGCAGGAAAGATAAACAAACAGAATAACATCAACACAAAAGGACAGAGAAAATAAATAGGTCACAGAAGAATGTCATCTTAAAAGGCTTTACCCGTGGTCTAGCACTAGAACCAATCTGAGGATACTTCAAAACCGTCCAGTCAAAAACATAATCAAACTGATAGCCTACAGCATATTGATGTCAAAAGCCAGAAGATGAATAAACAAAAGTTCACTGGGTTGGAATTACCCAAAATAACAATAACATTAGCAATAAATTCAGGAATAGTTTGGAGAAATTATCTCAAACTTTCACAACTTATACTGCAACTTATCATATGAGAAGAACAAAGTAAAGAGAATGGTTAAAGAAACTTAAAATCTACCTTCTCGAATGAAGAGGTCACGGAAAAGTCTCTTCAAATAAGAGTAATCTGGCTTGTCCTCAAACCGCAATGATCGGCAATAGTGGAAGTAGGTTACAAATTCAGATGGATATGATTTGCATAGTACCTGTTGAGGTGAAGAAGATGAAGAGAAGATCATATTCCTCAGTTAGTGTGTGATCATTTATTTATAGAAAAAATTACATGTCATAATAGGAGTAGGAGAATACATGACATCCTACTTGGAGTAGAAGAATTCAAAATAAAAAATAAAAAAAAAATCTTGTTTCTACTCTAATATTCTCTCTCAAACTGGAGCATAGATATCAATCATGCCCAGCTTGCTACACAAAATTGAAAAATTCTTTCTAGATAAAGCTTTAATAAAGATATCTCCAAGTTGACAACTCGCTGTAACGAACGAAGTGAGTATCCGATGTATCATCACCATGTCTCTGATAAAGTGGCAGTCAACTTTAATATGCTTTGTTCGCTCATGAAAATCAAGATTATTGGCACAATATATTACCATTGGCTTGTTGTAGAGGATGCCCGTTTTAGAAAGAAAAGATGAAGCCACATCAATTCACAAGCTGTATGACTCATGTCTCTAGATTCAGCCTCAACACTGGAGCGAGCAACTTTTTTACATAACCATGGCCCTGAATTGTCTCGAACAAAAGTGCAAAAATTAGTTGAAGAACGACGATCAATAAGATCACCAGCCCCACTCAGCATCAGAATATTCCATAATATCCAAATGAGAGGAAGAACGATTACAGCCCTTTACCTAGAGGCCCTTTAAGATATCGCAAGATATGAAAAATAACAGTCCAATAAAGCTGATACAAACGCCGCATATAGCGACTCACTCACAAATGTAATATCAGGCCGGTTGACAATTAAGTAAATTAATTTGCCAATCAATCGTCTTTACTTTTTGGGATCAACAAGCGACTCTCTTAGATTTTGATCAAAACGAATATTAGGATCTATATGAGTATCAATAGGTTTAGATCATAATATACCAATTTCTTTCAACAAATCAATAAAATATTTTCTTTGAGACAGAGAAAGACCTCTTGGAAAACGAGCAACCTCAATCCCCCTAAAAAAATACCTCAAGAGAGCAAGGCTTTTTATATAAAAACGTGAACTCAAATAAGCTTTCAACTGAATAATACATTGATGATCATCTTCAGTGATATCAATATCAACATAAACTGCAAGAATAATAGTGCCGACAAAATAATATCTTATAAATATAGAGTGATAAAAGGAGCTCCGTCTCAATCCATAGTGTGCAACAATAGTATTGAATTTGTCAACCATACTCGTGGAGATTGCTTCAAATCATAAATTGATTTTTTTGAGTTTGCACACCTTATCTGTATCCCCATGAACCTCAAAACCTAAGGGCTGAAGCATATACACCACCAGATAATCGGGTGCCTTTTTGACAGCAACTTCTCATCAACCTCACCTGTCTCCTCCTCCACCTCCTGCTACTCCATCTGACCTCACTGATGCTTTAAAACTCATGATTTGACCTCGACTTTAACACCAATCCTCTCTAGCCTTCGACGAGGGTCCCCTGATTCTTCTTTGCCCTCTTTGCCATTGTTGAGAGTCCTTGGTTCAATTATCTGTCCTCTTCGACATCGTCGACTACTCTACTATCCTTTTACATCATTGTCGACCCTTTTACACCCTTGTCCATCACTCTTTGACGTCGCCAGCTACCATGCAACTACTCTGCTTCCTTGGATCCATAGGTCAGAGCTTGTTGCTATCTCTACAGACCTTGCATGACTCTTCTTTGTGGTCGTTTACATCAATCGGAGTTGGAGGAGGCATGTAGTGGCAGTGCTGACGAGGTCGATGGTGTTTGTGATGTTGTCAAAGAGGGCGAGGGTGTTTCTAGGGTTAGGTTTGGGAGGAGGAAAGAGGAAAAGGAGAGGTTTATGAAAAGGAAGATGGATAGAAGGGCATGGCGGCTGTAAATAGGCTTAGTTTTTTTTTTAAAAAAGGTTTGGGTGAGGAGAAAGAAAGATGAGAAAGATGATAAACAATAACCCACATTAGTTTTGGGAGATTTTCAGATGGAATTTCATGGAATTTGAACAATAACTTTTTTTAGACGAGGACTAGGGTTAGTTTTTTTTTTTTTAAGCAGAAGAGGCTAGAATTAAGATTTTTGCTCTAATATCATGTAGAGGTGAAGAAGATGAAGAGAAGGCCACATATCCTCAATTACGGTGTGATCGTTTATTTATAGAAAAAAATAAATGCATGCCCTAATAGAACTAGGAAATACACAATATTCTACTTGGAGTAGAAGAATCCAAAATAAAAAAAAGAAAATCCTATTTCTACTCTACTAATACCTAAATCAAAGGTGGCAGTGTAAGCTTTCTATCCACCCCTTACATTGTTAGCGGGATGCTAACTAAAAGTGAACAACATTCAAAACTTTCTACCAGTGTCTTGCTTTTGTTCCAAAGAGGAAAAGCCAGAAGAAAGCATTATGCAGTACCTCTACTGGAGTAAGCATTTTCTTTTCGCTGATTTTATCATACTTCTGCTTTTTGGTGCCGGCTTTCAACCCTTGCCAAGGGAGGCTGATGGATGCAGAATAACACAAATTAAGTTCAAAATGTGACAGATTCACCCAAATGAATGGAAGTTCAATCTAAGTCAAACAGAAAAAGTAACAGTTGTTGTGAACATCTAACCTTCCCCTTAAGAATACATAAGCACATAACCAAGAGATTCTAAATCGTCTCTCCTACTTTGCTCTGCATGCAAACATAAGATACAAATTTAGATTTATTGAAGAACATCAAAACTAGTCATATAATTGAACTTTTTAGCACAGCAGACTCACCTACTCCAAGATGAGTATTAACACTTGCATAGCGTGCTGTTCCCGTGAGGTTTTTGTTCTCCCTGCATATAGACTTCAAGCTCGTAAAAGTGTCACGGAAGAAAAGAAAGGGGAAAACTGTTAAACAAAACTTGGAAAGAATAACAGTAATGACAGTGGCCAAGGGCAGCATATATAGAAACATGGGATGCAATAGTTACCTTAAGATAGTTTTAAGACCCCGATAATTAGTACATTGTGGACATGAATGATGGTGCATTAACTCGGGTAAGAACAATTGGAAGAGAGACACAGCAATTCTCTACCATAGGCTTATATCTAGGATCAACGTTCAAGATGAAGTCATGTGGTCCATGAATGATATTCCAGCATTCTTACATACTTTTAACTGGTAGAAAAAGTCATACTGACATCCTTGTTAAAATTTTAGGCTAGGATGTTAGGTGGTTTAGGAACACACAATAAAGGACTTATCAGTTGACCATGGTTATTCGGGCTTCACATGAAGTCAAAACTTCCTGCTAGCCTCTATAATCGCCCCCTATCCAGTACCATGACGAACACATTCCCTATAAGTGTCTTCCTAAAAATCCACATGGGAATTAAAGACAATTACTAGCATACTTGCCGCAAGAAAAAAAACATCAGCAGCTACCATCCTTCTGTAGTACCACAATTCCTTCCCATTAACTTAAAAGCCTAGATGTATCCATCATTTGAAGTGACTTGAGTGCACTATTTGTTTACAAGGCATCAGAACTTCGATATTAAAAAAAAAGAAAAATAAAAAGATGGCCCTTGATTGTACGTGCACACCAAGTTATTTCTTTGGTTAAAATGAAAATATGGGTACAAATGACTTTGCAGTATAATTACACGCACACAAGGATGATTAAAATGTCTTATTCAAGACTATTTAAAAAAAATAAATAAATTATGATTTTCCTTTTACTAGAAGGAACAAAATAGCATTCACCTGTATGGTATGTGCTTGTGAGTTTGAAGGTCTCTATATTTCTTTCCAAGACCATAGTCGATGATATAAACCTGTCAAAAGGAGCAAAATGACAAAAAAACATGTACTCAGAAAAGATGTACGGATATAATGCTTTTTTGAACCCAAAAAGCCAACAAGAATTCAATTCATTGCAATAGGATGTGTTTACTGACATATTGCTTCAAATGTAATATCTTAACAAATTTAAGAAAAATAAACTCTAACCACCAAATCCTTTTAGCATCACGTGTTAACAAGCATGAAAGGTAGTTTAAATGACATCAACGACGAGTGAACTTTAACAAATAATTTTGAGTAACTAGAGGTCCATGGCAAAAACCAACATTCCCATAGCAGATTGGAAAACCAACACCAAGTCAATTGTCAGTGAAATCTCTAAACACTTCACTCTCAAATGTCATTGCTTCACGGAGATCAAAGAAACTGCCAGATAAGCCATTTATGGATGATGTAGAGTGGTAATATTTTACGACACTATTCAAGAAAATAATGAAATAATTGTTGGACCAAGAAAAGAGGAAAAAGAAAGAAGGAAAAAAAAAAGAGCTCCAGCATGACTTTTGCAAGCTCAAGACAAAGAAAGCGAGCATGAAATATTGAACTAATAGTGTTGAAGGTGACTAAAATTTGTATAGTTATATTTTTTTGGATTATGTCGTCAAGAATGAGAATTTGGTTTCTAAGTGAATCATGAGCATTTTTATTCTTTGGCAAATATAGGATTTCCAAGGATTTCCATGTGAATTTTTGTTTCATTCAATAGTACACAAGTTTTAGACAAGTTTAATGGGTTTTGAGTCTGCCTGAAATGAAATCTGAAACCCGCTTAACTCATTCTTATGAATATATTAAGTTAAATGGATTTGGCTTTGGATTTGAAAATCATCGCGCTGCAACAAAGAGCTTCATTGAACTATGGAACAATTTATAGGTGAATAACTTGACAGAAAAAAAGTATATACAGATTTGTATTAGCCAATACAGGCATGTTACCTCATCATTCTCATAGGAGGTTTCCATGTCGCAACACTTGACACCCATGTCACATGCTCATGTACGAAAGCAGTCAAATTGCAGTCATATGCCTACAGGAGTGTGTTGAGATAGGAAAAACGGAACATCACAAGCAGCAACCTAACCGTATCCAAGTGAACCCATATACAGATTGATATGTATTCAATAGCCATAGAGCTGGTGATAAAATAATGGTGATAAAATAATGGGAGCCAACACACGATTCCTGTGTTTATGGTCAAATTAGTCATATGGCAAGCTCCATCAACACCTAACTGAAGCAGACACATGGATGACTCAAATATTCAGCGGTCCTTAACAAACTGGGTAACAATGAGAGGCTGTATGTGATTTCTGTGTTCATGATCGATTTTGTGAATGGCTTGAATTCAGTACACAATCCAAACCTAATCTGATGAACTTAATCCCAGCAACCCCCCAAACCCCCCACCCCATCCCCAACCCCAAAAAAAAGAAGAAAAAGAAAATAAAAATAAACTAAAAGGACACCCCCAAGATCACCCACACAACCCCCCCCCCCCCCCCCCCACCAAAAACAAAACAAAAAAAATCCTAACCCTCTTTACTCCTTCAGGAAAAAAAACTTATTGCACGACTCTAAGGTATGATCTCCCTGATTTAGAAAAACTTTTTCCTTCACCTCCAGGTGCCTCCTTCCTACCTCCTGTCTCTTCCACCATCCTTTTTCCTATCTCCCCCGGTTCTCTTCTCCTATTACTCCATTTCCTTGCATGTTATTAGCCTTGCCCCTTCACCACTGATCTAGGCATATACTTGATTAGGTTTAACAATGGACCTAAAGCGAATCTGCGTACATATTACTCAACAGAGTTCATATTAATTCAAAAAACCCTTAAAACTTAAAACACCTTGGTAGATGTTTTTGGACATATAGTATATACTTACTTCAATATAGTTTTGCACTGTACTTAAAACCTAAAAAGTGCTGATACATAACAGCATTAGTAGTTGCATAGACTGTTAAATAATTTAGTTTGGCAAGGGGATCTGGAGCTGATTGTTTCAATACACCAAAGAACATGCAGAGAGTGGCATTGCCAAAAGATTAGTTTTAGTGTCATAGCATCCTTTAAACCAGAAGTACACTGAAGCGAAGAGACATATGAGGATACAAAAAAAATCCCATCTAGAAAAATAAGGAGCTCTCTTGCCACTGTGATGTAAAAACATGCAATTTGCATGGACTGAATGCTGAAATGAATTGTTAATGAAAACAATATCATACCTGGTTTGCTCTATGACCTAAACCCATGAGGAAGTTATCAGGTTTAATATCACGATGAAGAAATCCCTTGAATGCATATACTCAACTCGGTTAATCTATTAAAGAAAAATGACTATTACTAAACTGGCTGATTTGTTAGAAACTAAATACTGTTCAAGGTCTGGGAAAGGGGAAAAGAAATCTTAGAGGGATGTACTTACCAACTGATCAGCGAGTATGAGTACTGTTTTCAGCATGAATTTTCTATTACAGTAGTTGAATAAGTCTTCCAAGCTTGGCCCAAGAAGATCAATTACCATGACATTGTACTCGCCCTCTACTCCAAACCACTTTAAGTGGGGAATACCAGCTTTAATTAAAAACCACAAAAATGAACAAATCTTAAGTTTGTTAACTAGAGATGATATCATAGCTATAGAATGAAAAGCAAAAAAGAAAAAGAAGTAAAAAAATTACTTCCTCCTTGGAGAATCATATATAATTTTGACTCATAGTGAAGTTGAGGATGCTTCGTCTTTACAGATTCCTGTGGTATATTAAAAGAGTGCTGATTAGAAAAGAGCTGCTACTATAGGTAAGACAATAACTAGGCTTATTTTAAAACTGAAACCTATAAATTCTTAAAGAAAGCTAAGCACTTTTAATCACTATGATGCATTCTTTACATTACACTACCAAAAGTTGATCCAGCTAATACAGTGGCTTAAGAAACAACATAATCAGTGCAAAAACTTTTGTCCCATATAAAGCTTTCATGCCACTTTTCATTTTATGCTTCCTCGCTGAGATTTTTAATGAGACAGGCTGGGCAAACACTCAGCACAGTCCATTGCCACCCACCTGAGCAACAGGCTAGAACTTGTTTCCAGTTTTACTCAGACAAGAAGCAACAGACTTAAAGTGATGAGAATCAGGGGAGGTCTGTGGTTGATGCAATTACCATTATATGTAATTTCGGAGCTTCAAGTGATGAGTATTTGGTTTTCCTGTATCTATACCTTTTTGGCAAGCAGTTCATTTAATTTTTTAAAATTTTGGGCTTGAATGCAATACTTTTCGATTCTCAAGGGTTATTGATGGAGAAATTAATTAGATAATCAGAACACTGAAATGAACAAAAGAAAGCTGGGATTGAACTTTCATCTCAAGGTTCTCGGGCAGCTACAATTTATTTCAGTTTAACTCCTTTCAAATTGTTGAATGAGTGTCTAATTACGTTATCAAACTTCAAATCATTTCACTGCTACATCTCCTAATGATCAAATACTAACAAAAGGAAATATTTTTTAAGGATATTCTAGATGAAATAAAACAAAATTTAATATTTTGAGAAAATTTCAGTACAAACCAGCTTGATGCCGACTTCCTCTCCGCTCTGTATATTGACACCTGAACGAAACCAATTCACCAAACAAATTAAACACAAAAATTTATACTAAAAAAAGGAAAATTTTCACAGACTAAACATAGATAAACTAAAATTCAAATTAACACACCGAGATAGATCTCGCCAAAGATCCGCTACCAATCTTCCTCCCAAGCTTGAACTTTCCGCCGACAACATGCTCCATGATGAAGCAACCCCGACCAATAATTCAAGATCCGTTCAACAAAAGCAATCTACTCACAAATCGCTTACAGATTAACTACTCATATAAAGAAAGAAAAAATTCCTTTCCCCGCTCGACTCCTCCAACAAAATCAAGATCAAAAGCCTCAAATCCCTCAAAATCCAGCTCCTCCGCCAATCCGAATCCCTCCAAGCCCCCAATTTCACCTACATTACCTCAATCTCGAGAATTCAAGACCTCGTCATCGAAATCAAGACTCAGGACCGCCGAATCCGACGAGATCTCCACGTTACCCCCCAATTCGACCATAATACTTCCTGCTTGAAGCGATCAAACCCTAAAAACCAAACTCCTACAGCTGAAGAGACAAATCGAAGAGAAATTAAGCGTATGTGCCGATTGCGACGGTGACACAGTAGAAATTTGAAATAAATTTCATATTTTGAGGCAAAAAACTTCCCAAAAAATTTCGGGAAATTCGTCCGACGTCCGACCGATAAAGAGAAAGGAGGAGACGACGGAGGAAAATGAGAAGAGAGCGAGAGAGAGGCTCTGGATAATGGGGAAAAAAAACGAAAAAAAAAGCTGGTGGGATTTTTTTTTGTAATTATTCTTTGTTGTTAATTACAATCATCATAATTCTCACAATCACACCCACCATGCCGCCTCTGTGGGCCCCACGTAAAATTCTAAGCAGGTTTGTTTTTTGGGTGGAAATGTTTAGGTGTGCACAAGAAATTGTGGTTTTATGATAAGATAAGATAAATAAATAATTAGATTATAAAGGGTGGATTTAAAAGCCGAGAACGCGGTGGGTGAAGCGCCAGCGCCTTCACCGTGAAGCCATCGGCCGACACATCGGTATTTTACTGCGAGAATCCCATCCGTCCATTGCTCAATCGGACGGCTGTGAGCTTAATAGGTGAGACAACCGGGGGTTAATGATAATTTTTGAACGCGCCGGCAGTTGGGCGTCCACGACAGGGACCCAACATTCTCCAGAATTTACGAGGAATCTTCAACTGCTGCAAAAAAAAAAAAGAAATTATCTGAAAACGATTGACTTTTTTTGCAAATTGTTCAACGAAATTTCTGCATGCTGCAGCTAATTTTTTCCTTTGTTGGGGGTAAAAATATGAAGAACAGTGCCAACTAAATTTTTACGGAATAAAGCATGAGCGGCCAGTGTCCAGATCACTCTCTGATCTTTTGCTTACGAGAAATGCTATTTGGCTCCCTTGTTAGCTCTCGCTTTGACTCCCGCGCTGATGTGGCATGCCACATGACATGACACATAAGCTCCAATCTCAACTCAAAAATTTAAATTTCCCCCAAATTAAAATTTGAATTTTCCTCTCAGCCCAAAAAATTAAATTCTCTCTCAGTCCCAATTAACAAAAAGAAAATAGATCTCTCTCTCAGTATAAATCTCTCTCTCTTTCTAGTGCAGATCCGAGCGCCGCCCCTCGTTGTTCATTGTCTCGTCGCTGCCCGTAGATATTGTTACATGTATTGTTTAATGTATCATGTATTATTTAATGTATACACCATAGATATTGTTTCTGTACGGGAGTTTTCAGATCAATGATTATAAAGTTTTCACACATTTCTGCTTATTTACTTATGTATCTATGTATCTCAATTACAATCAGAAGCTTGCAATTATATATTTTTTGTATTATTCTTCCATGAATAATTGTTTTGAGTTCTTGAAGATTGCTAGGGAAACGTAATTACATGAATACATGACTCTCAAATGAGTCAACGTTCTATAATATTGAAACATAAGGAAATAATCATTAAACTATCCATGTGAGATGCTAAAATCGTATATATTTTCAGTATAATTAGGACTGCGACCATGGTAGCAGTCCTCAGAAAAAGACTGCGACCATAGTAGCAGTTCTCATAAAAACACTGCGACTTAATCACAGTCCTCAGAAAAAGACTGCGACCTTGGTAGCAGTCCTCAGAAAAAGACTGCGACCTTGGTAGCAGCCCTCAGAAAAAGACTGCGACCTTGGCAGCAGTTCTCATAAAAACACTGCGACTTAATCACAGTCCTCATAAAAAACTGCGATCATGGTAGCAGTCCTCAGAAAAAGACTGCGACCTTGGTAGCAGTCCTCAGAAAAAGACTGCGACCTTGGTAGCAGTCCTCAGAAAAGACTGCGACTATGGTAGCAGTTTTCAGAAAAACACTGCGATTTAATCACAGTCCTCATAAAAAAACTGCGATCATGGTAGCAGTTCTCAGAAAAAGACTGCGACCTTGGTAGCAGTCCTTAGAAAAGACTGCGACCGTGGTAGCAGTTCTCAAAAAAACACTGCGACTTAGTCATAGTCCTCATAAAAACTGTGACCATGGTAGCAGTCCTCAGAAAAAGACTGCGACCTTGGTAGCAGTCCTCAGAAAAGACTGCGACCGTGGTAGAAGTTCTCAGAAAAACACTGCGACTTAGTCACAGTCCTCATAAAAAACTGCGACTATGATAGAAATCCTCAGAAAAAGACTGCGACCTTGGTAGCAGTCCTTAGAAAAGACTGCGACCATTACTCTGCCTACTTGCAGGCTTAATTCTGTTTTTTCTCAGTATTTGTGGTTGCGATGATAAGCTTTAAGGTATGACTTGGTTGAGAACCAGCGGAGGGAAAAATGTTTGTTGATGGCGGAGGATGGCGATGGAGTTTGTGGTGGCGCTCCGATCTTTTAGGGCAATGAAGAGATGTTAGGGAGAGACGCTTAGAGAGATCGGGTGGCGCAATGGCAGCTATGTCGAGATCGACGAAGGATCGGGTGACGCGGTTACCATGATCGCAGTTTTTTTCTGAGGACTGTGATTAAGTCGCAGTGTTTTTATGAGAACTGCTATCAAGGTCGCAGTCTTTTTCTGAGGACTGCTACCAAGGTCGCAGTCTTTTTCTGAGGACTGTGATTAAGTCGCAGTGTTTTTATGAGAACTGCTACCACGGTCGCAGTCTTTTTCTGAGGACTGCTACCAAGGTCGCAGTCTTTTTCTGAGGACTGCTACCATGGTCGCAGTCTTTTTCTGAGGACTGTGATTAAGTCGCAGTGTTTTTATGAGAACTGCTACCACGGTGGCAGTCTTTTTCTGAGGACTGCTACCAAGGTCGCAGTCTTTTTCTGAGGACTGCTACCATGGTCGCAGTCCTAATTATACTGAAAATATATACGATTTTAGCATCTCACATGCATAGTTTAATGATTATTTTCTTATGTTTCAATATTATAGAGCGTTGACTCATTTGAGAGTCATGTATTCATGTAATTACGTTTCCCTAGCAATCTTTAAGAACTCAAAACAATTATTCATTGAAGAATAATGCAAAAAAAAAATGTATAATTGCAAGCTTCTGATTGTAACTGAGATACATGGATACATAAGTAAATAAACAGAAATGTGTGAAAACTTTATAATCATTGATCTGAAAACTCCTGTACAGAAACAATATCTATGGTGTATACATTAAATAATACATGATACATTAAACAATACATGTAACAATATCTACGGGCGGCGACGAGACAATGAACGACGAGGGGCGGCGCTCGGATCTGCACTAGAGAGAGAGAGAGAGAGATTTAGACTGAGAGAGAGATCTATTTTCATTTTGTTAATTGGGGCTGGGAGGGAATTTAATTTTTTGGGCTGAGGGGAAATTCAAATTTTGAAATTGGGGGGAAATTTAAATTTTTAGGTTGAGGTTGGAGCTTATGTGTCATGCCATGTGGCATGCCACATCAGCGGGGGAGTCAAAATGTCACATCCCACTGTTCAAAATAGAGTACATGACATGATCGACAACCTGTACACGTCGGGTAGAATATCCCAACGTATACACGTTAAGCCTGCTGTAGATCTGTACAATTTTTCTGATATGATGACAATACTGCTGATATATATATGTAACTAGAGAACAAGAGTACATAACACAGTTAATACAGTACCAAAAGTACAGTACAGTACACCAGAGTCCATCAGCAATAATTATACAGTACTAAAAACATAAAAACATCTATGAAACATACTGCGAACTCGAAAGAGACGGCAGACTCACGAGCTGTCCTACAGCTGCTCAGCCAAACTGTCAAGATACTCTACGTCCTCCTCTGACGGTATAACCACGGACTCTATATCTGGGCAAACAAACCCAGGGTCTCAGATGCGACCGAGCAAGTGTGCAAAGGAAGGAGGAATGAAACAAAGTAATAATAAGGTACAGGCATACATAAAGAAGAGCTCTAAGTAAGGAACGACAATAATCAAACTGGAATCATGCATGAGCAATGAATGCATAAACATGTGCCATGAGACTTAACAATCGAGGAGATCTGGTCAGGTGGGTGTATCCCGTGCATACCCGGGATCACGGCCTTAAACAGACCCCTGGCTGCTGAGACCAGGGCCAGCCCGCTAAGGCTGAAACATGTAACAAAAACTCTATGAGCTAAAAACAATAACGGGAAACGGGAGCTCATGAGTAATAACAGACGGTAGCCAGCACTACCCCGTCCCCTGCAGTGGGACAACAATATGGATCCAGTACACCCACCCGATAAGATCTAGTCAATCATCCAGTCTCCCCATCCCCAAGTGATTTCTTTTCAGGAAAACAAGTAATGACATAAGGTAACAGAAATCGGTGACAAAAAGATGTAACAAGCGTTATGACCTGAGTCCTATAGTTATGAAGAGGAGTGTGCATGTTTAAAGCAAATAACTGAAACAATGTAATCAACTATCATGGGTCACAAGAAGTACTACCAGACGTATCAAGGTAACATGTAACGGTAGTACGTAATCACAGTATCATGTAACGGTAGAACATAATAGAACTACATGTAGTTATCTCCATGTTAATATGCACACTCCAACTAGTTCGTAGGTCAAGTCCCTGTGCTAATATCTTGCTCAACCTCTACGGTACAAGTCAATTATCCCGACTAATCATCGTATCGAATATCGAATGTTCCAATCAGCAGATAAGACTCTACGATTGATATAATTGGGAAAATAATGAGAATTCAGAGAAAACACTTGCCTTAATATTGAAGTTCTCGCTCTCCTAATTCCAACGAGACCAAGAACGTGCAATTCTGACGTCTATTGATCGAGTTATCGTCCGACGTACGACTCAGGGTCTATTTGTAAATTCTGAAAAGGGCACAGGGGGTTAACCGAGATTTTGCAGGGTTATAAATGTAATAATATTAATTTCTAAGGGTCTGTTTTGAAATTTACCTTTTAATGAAACGGTTTTGGGTTTGCGGTTGCGAATCGGGTCAGAACCAAACCCGTTATGGGTTTTTCCTTCTCTGTTTCTTCCCACTGTGCGTCCTGTGCACAGTGGCAGCCCAGCAGCGCGGCTGCTGCTAGCCGCGGCGAGAGGCGGGCGCAGTGGTGCTCGGGCGCGCGTGCGGGGCTCCGGTGAGGATTGGAGCTCCGGTGAGCTTCCGACGTGTGGTGGTGGTGGTGATACAGTGAACGAGAGAGAGATGAACGGAAAGGTGTTTGGTGGTGACGGTTGTGGTGGTGTTGGGCGGCGCTGGGCGACCGGCGGTGG
This sequence comes from Agave tequilana, assembly GCA_038442645.1. Taxonomy (NCBI): domain Eukaryota; kingdom Viridiplantae; phylum Streptophyta; class Magnoliopsida; order Asparagales; family Asparagaceae; genus Agave; species Agave tequilana. The sequence continues at coordinate 72,421 of JAVJIF010003638.1, read as the reverse complement.
TAGGTGGAAGCGTTGGTGGTGCTGACGGCGCTAGGAGGTTGCGGGGGCGGTGGTGGCGTCCGGTGGTGGTGGGTGGTGCGTGGAAGATGGGTGCGGTGGTGGTGTCGCGCTGGTTGGTGTGGCGGTGGCGTTGGCTGGTGTTGGGGTGGCGCAGGTGGTCGGTGGTGATGATGTTGGGTGGCCGAGTGGGGGTGCTGGAGTGGGCGGTGGTGGTGTTGTCGGGCAGTGATGGGTTCGCGAGAGAGAGAGAGAGAGAGTTGATTGTTAAGGTTAAATGAAATAGAAATTTATAGGATTTCAATTTGTCATTAGGAAGAGTGTAGAATAGTTAGATTTTTCATTAGGAAGAGTGTAGAAATGTTAGGAAAATCCCTAATGTCGGTTACCAACTTCTCTGGAGAATTCTAGTTCGCAACAGTGTAAAGGAAGTGTAAATGGAATAGGATATATTAATATATATCAATTAAGATATTTAATTAATACGGTCCGAATTTGACTAGTGTCAAACAGTCCCTAAAAATTAGGAAAAATAGGGAATATTAGTCTAAGACGTAAGGAAAAATCGGATTATAAAAATGTACACCGGTTTGTCAATTAAAAATCCCGAAAGGAACTGAGAACCGGGCGACACCCATTCGGCCCGATTTTTGGACTAATTCTGAAAATTTACCAAAAATACTTGAAGGTAGAAAATAATATTTTAAAGCTTATTATTGAAGTAGATTTTAGAAATTTTACCCCATTTGCAAATTAAAAATCGTTGAGTTATTCATCTATTTAGGTTGACACCGTTATTGGATATTTTCCAAAATAACTCGAAAAAAAATTTAGAAAATTTTTAGAAAATCTAAATGGTGAGAAAAATCAGTTGTGGCCCTGAAATTAGTATGGTCGGGTTTTCGGATTGGTCAATTTCCTACGTAGTTTATATCGTATGTCACGGTGACACGTATACGGATAGCGGAGGGTTACACTTCTACCCATCTAACAAAAAAATTTCGTCCGCGAAATTTAAAGAGATACTTAGAACGAAATTTAAAGAGATACTTAGAATGCAATAAGTACTAAAAAGTAAGAATCTTAAACTGTGATACCTGAGAGTCAGATAATAAGTAAGGGTACTTTTCTCGGACTTCTTCTTCCAGCTCCCAGGTGGAATCTCCTGGATTATTAGGATCCCAGGCTACTCGAACTAAAGAAATCACCTTGTTCTTAAGAACCTTCTCTCGTCGATCAAGTATGGCCACCGGTTGAACTGCATATGTCAAGTCTGGTCTCAGCGTTAATTCAGAATAATCAAGAATGTGCTTCTCATCAGGTACATATTTCCGAAGCTGAGACACATGAAACACATCGTGTACTCCTGCCAAAGATGGAGGCAATGCCAGCTTATAAGCAACAGTACCAATCTGCTTCACAACTTCAAATGGCCCAATATATCGTGGACTCAGCTTTCCTTTACTTCCAAATCTGATTACTCCCCGAGTAGGCGATATTTTAAGAAATACAAGATCTCCAATTACAAACTCCAATGGTCTCCTTTTCCCATCAGCCCAACTCCGCTGCCGGTCCTGTGCAGCTTGAAGATACTTCTTGATCTGGGTTACTTTATCTACAGTCTGAGTAATGAGCTCTGGGCCAAGTAGTTTCCGTTCACCGATATCGTCCCAACATACAGGTGATCTGCATTTCCGTCCATATAGAGCTTCAAATGGTGACATCTGAATACTCGACTGGTAGCTGTTATTATATGAGAATTCTACTAAATATAGATGATCTTCCCAGGACCCCTTGAAATCCAGAACACAGGCTCGTGACATATCTTCTAGAACCTGTATCACCCTTTCAGATTGTCCATCAGTCTGGGGATGGTAAGCAGTGCTGAACTTTAACTTGCTTCCCAGACTCGTTTGCAGGCTCTGCCAGAAATGAGACAAAAATCTAGTGTCTCGATCTGACACTATACTTACTGGAACCCCATGCAATCTTACTATCTCCTGCATATAGCGTTCCGCCAACACCTCAGTGGACTGCCCACTCGAAAAGGAATAAAGTGGGCACTCTTGGTCAGTCTGTCAACTATTACCCAGATAGCATTGTGACCCTTTGAACTTCTTGGCAGTGCAGTTACAAAATCCATCGTAATATGTTCCACTTCCATTCAGGAATAGGAAGTGGTTGCAATAAACCAGCGGTCCTCTGGTGCTCTGCTTTTACTTGTTGACAGACAAGGTATTTTGATATAAATCTGGCTATTTCTCTTTTCATCCCATGCCACCAAAAGTGTTGCTTAAGATCCCGGTACATCTTTGTTCCACCAGGATGAATATTATATGGAGAGTTATGAGCTTCTTGCAATAACTCTTGTCTAACATCTCCTTTAGGCACGCATAACCGTGCACCATATCTCAAAGAACCATCTTCATGCAGAAGTATATCCTTTCTTAATCCAGCTTCCACCTGCTCTCTGAACTTTTGAAGTTGCTTGTCACCTGCCTGGGCTTCCTTTATTTTGTCTACTAAAGATGACTGAAGTTGTAGTGCCATATAATGAGCTACTGCTCCAGGAATAACTACTTCCAGAGTTAATCTTCTCATTTCTTCAATCAACTTCGCCTGTTGTGTGAGGATCATAGCAGTCGGTCTTTTACTTAATGCATCAGCACCACATTTACACGTCCTGGATGGTACTGGAGATTAAGATCATACTCTGCCATGAGTTCCAACCATCTTCTCTATCTCATATTTAATTCCTTTTGGGTGAAATATATTTCAGACTCTTATGGTCTGTAAAAATTTCCACTCGTGTCCCCAGTAAATAATGTCGCCAAATCTTCAGGGCGAAAATAACAGCTGCCAATTCTAGGTCATGAGTTGGATAGTTTTGCTCATGGGGCTTGAGTTGTCTTGAGGCATAGGCTACTACTCGACCATGTTGCATAAGCACACAACCAATCCCCTGCCCTGATGCATCACTATGAATGACAAACCCACCAGACTGATCTGGAATAGCAAAACCGTGCGGTTGTCAACCTGTGCTTTAATTCTGCAAATTGCTGCTTCACACTCCTCTGTCCAAGTAAACTTCTGCCCTTTCTTGGTCAACCGTGTCAAGGGTTTAGCAATCTTGGAGAATTCTTTTACGAACTTTCTATAATATCCAGCTAGACCCAAAAATTGTCTCACCTCTGTTACTGTTTTAGGAGTTGGCCACTTTTCTACTGCTTCCACTTTCTTTGGGTCCACTCCCATACCTTGTCCTGAAACAATATGTCCAAGAAAGTCCACACTTTCCAACCAAAATGCATTTACTCAGCTTCCCATATAATCTTCTCTCTCTCAACACTTGCAGCACTATCCTCAAATGCTCCGCGGTGTTCCCGAGTCTTAGAATAAATAAGGATATCATCAATGAACACAATGACAAACTTATCCAAATAAGGAGAAAATACCCGATTCATCAGATCCATGAAGACTGCTGGGGCATTGTGAGTCCAAACGGCATTACCAGAAACTCATAATGTCCATATCTTGTACGAAAAGCAGTCTTAGGAATATCTGATGCTTTCACCTTCAATTGATGATAGCCAGAGCGAAGATCCAATCGGGAAAATATGGTTGCACCACAAAGTTTCAAATAAATCATCGATCCTGGGTAAAGGATACTTGTTCTTGATAGTCACCTTGTTTAGCTCTCTGTAGTCAATACATAATCTCTGTGTCCCATCCTTCTTCTTTACCAATAATACTGGAGCTCCCCACGGTGACGTACTTGGTCTGATAAAACCTTTATTTAAAAGCTCTTCAATTCGCTTTTTCACTTCTGCCAACTCTATTGGCGCCATTCGATACGGTGCCTTGAGATTGGGGCAGTACCCGGTAACACCTCAATTGTAAACTCAACTTCTCTATCTGGAGGCAATCCGGGTAACTCTTCAGGAAACACATCCAAGAAATCCCTCACTACTTCTGGGCTTTCGGTCTGACCCCCATCTAATGTTGCCAAAGCTTTCGTACACACTACATCCGGGTCTGCATCCTGAAGTCGTATATCTTCAGTAGAACTTTCGAACTCTGATAATTTCGGAGCCCGAAACACTACACATTTTCTCTGACAATCTATGATTGCATGTACTTGGCTAAGCCAGTCCATACCCAAAATAATGTCAAAGTCACAGTTGTCGATTAACAGGCAATTCGTGATGAACTCCCTGTTACCGATAACGACAGGACATTGTGAACACACCTTGTTACATGTCACTGTCCCATTCCCAGTGCTAATAGTCCAACCCCGGTGCACAGTGTCACAGGATATATTATGCTTATTAATGAACTTGGAGGAAATAAAACAATGAGTAGCACCGGAATCAAATAAGGCATATGCTGGAATAGAATGCACCAAAATAGTACCTGTGACAACTTCTCCAGAAGCATTAGCTTGATCAGTAGTCAGAGTAAATGCCTTGCCCTTCTCTCTAACTGGTCCGACTGCTTGCTCCTTACCCCTTTGAACCTGCCGATACATCTGCTGCTGGAAAGAGGCTGTTTCGGCTGAAAAGGAGGCATAGGCCTTGGCTGTACTGCCGCCTTCATTTCCTGTTGTCCGCCTGGAGCGAAGGCGGGTTCTCTTGGAACTTGTCGACTGTGAGGACACTGACTCGCTCGGTGTTCGGTTGCTCCACAGATGAAACACAAGTTTTTGGCCAATCTGCACTCATTCATTTTATGCCCCATCTTATGACAAAATCTACACTCAACCGGCTGAAAATGAGGCAGTACGGCGACCTGACGTTTCGGGGCTGTCGCACCAAACTGTCTAACAGAAACTCCTCCTGAGATTTGTCTGACTGGGCGTTTTATGCCACTAGCAGGTACCTTCCTCATCAATCCACTGAGCTGCTCTTGTTCCCTGGCGGCAGTTAATACCTCCGCAAAGGTCTTATATCTGAAGGATATGACATATCTTTGAAGTTCCAAATGCAATCCTTGCTGAAACCTTCTGGCCCGATTCTCCTCGGTAGAGACCATATATGGGGCAAATCGGCTGAGTTTGGAAAACTCAGCCGCATACTCATCAACGGTCCTCCCAGCTTGTCTGAGATTTATGAATTTCTGCTCCATCTCTGATTTGGCCGTGTCAGGAAAGAACTTTGCCAAGAACACCTCAGAAAATGTCTTCCAAGAGATAGGCCCCGACAAATGGCTTTTTCTGCTAGCCACCATATACGTGCCATGCCCGATAACTGAATTTTCACTACATCCACTCGATCAGCTTCTGGAACTCGGGCTGCTACTAATAAGCTTTCTGTGTCTATGAGCCATTGTTCAGCATCCAGATGGCTTTCTTCTCCTGTGAAAACTGCTGGATTGAGTCTCCTGAAGTCAGACACATTCCCCTGCCTCGCCTGACTTCCTGAAGCAACTATCTTTTTCAGAGCAACAGTCAGCCGCTCACTCTGCTGCTGCTGGGACTCTAACAAGAATTTAATGAAGTCCACTGACTCTGTAGGAGTAGGCCCGTCCTCAGTAACTCGTTGAGCCATCTGTGCAATATATACCAAATTAGCGTCGGGACTAATAGGTGAAACCATGCCAAACTAATTCCGTTCCTAAGGATGGACTTGTGGGCTCATGTCATGTCTCTTGTTCCTTATCAGCAGTATAATATTTTTGTACAAATCTACAGATAAGAACTAGATTCGAATAGCTGGGGTCGCGTTTCGCAAATCGTCCAATGCTAAATTCGAATCTACGCTCTGATACCACTAAAACCATGTCACGTCCCACTGTTCAAAATAGAGTACATGACATGATCGACAACCTGTACACGTCGGGTAGAATATCCCAACGTATACACGTTAAGCCTGCTGTAGATCTGTACAATTTTTCTGATATGATGACAATACTGCTGATATATATATGTAACTAGAGAACAAGAGTACATAACACAGTTAATACAGTACCAAAAGTACAGTACAGTACACCAGAGTCCATCAGCAATAATTATACAGTACTAAAAACATAAAAACATCTATGAAGCATACTGCGAACTCGAAAGAGACGGCAGACTCACGAGCTGTCCTACAGCTGCTCAGCCAAACTGTCAAGATACTCTACGTCCTCCTCTGACGGTATAACCACGGACTCTATATCTGGGCAAACAAACCCAGGGTCTCAGATGCGACCGAGCAAGTGTGCAAAGGAAAGAGGAATGAAACAAAGTAATAATAAGGTACAGGCATTCATAAAGAAGAGCTCTAAGTAAGGAACGACAATAATCAAACTGGAATCATGCATGAGCAATGAATGCATAAACATGTGCCATGAGACTTAACAATCGAGGAGATCTGGTCAGGTGGGTGTATCCCGTGCATACCCGGGATCACGGCCTTAAACAGACCCCTGGCTGCTGAGACCAGGGCCAGCCCGCTAAGGCTGAAACATGTAACAAAAACTCTATGAGCTAAAAACAATAACGGGAAACGGGAGCTCATGAGTAATAAACGGACGGTAGCAGCACTACCCCGTCCCCTGCAATGGGACAACAATATGGATCCAGTACACCCACCCGATAAGATCTAGTCAATCATCCAGTCTCCCCATCCCCAAGTGATTTCTTTTCAGGATAACAAGTAATGACATAAGGTAACGGAAATCAGTGACAAAAAGATGTAACAAGCTTATGACCTGAGTCCTATAGTTATGAAGAGGAGTGTGCATGTTTAAAGCAAATAACTGAAACAATGTAATCACTATCATGGGTCACAAGAAGTACTACCAGACGTATCAAGGTAACATGTAACGGTAGTACGTAATCACAGTATCATGTAACGGTAGAACATAATAGAACTACATGTAGTTATCTCCATGTTAATATGCACACTCCAACTAGTTCGTAGGTCAAGTGCCTGTGCTAATATCTTGCTCAACCTCTACGGTACAAGTCAATTATCCCGACTAATCATCGTATCGAATATCGAATGTTCCAATCAGCAGATAAGACTCTACGATTGATATAATTGGGAAAATAATGAGAATTCAGAGAAAACACTTGCCTTAATATTGAAGTTCTCGCTCTCCTAATTCCAACGAGACCAAGAACGTGCAATTCCGACGTCTATTGATCGAGTTATCGTCCGACGTACGACTCAGGGTCTATTTGTAAATTCTGAAAAGGGCACAGGGGTTAACCGAGATTTTGCAGGGTTATAAATGTAATAATATTAATTTCTAAGGGTCTGTTTTGAAATTTACCTTTTAATGAAACGGGTTGTGGGTTTGGCGGTTGCGAATCGGGTCAGAACCAAACCCGTTATGGGTTTTTCCTTCTCTGTTTCTTCCCACTGTGCGTCCTGTGCACAGTGGCAGCCCAGCAGCGCGGCTGCTGCTAACCGCGGCGAGAGGCGGGCGCGGTGGTGCTCCGGCGCGCGTGCGGGGCTCCGGCGAGGATTGGAGCTCCGGTGAGCTTCCGACGTGTGGTGGTGGTGGTGATACAGTGAACGAGAGAGAGATGAACGGAAAGGTGTTTGGTGGTGACGGTTGTGGTGGTGTTGGGCGGCGCTGGGCGACCGGCGGTGGTAGGTGGAAGCGTTGGTGGTGCTGACGGCGCTAGGAGGTTGCGGGGGCGGTGTGGCGTCCGTGGTGGTGGGTGGTGCGTGGAAGATGGGTGCGGTGGTGGTGTCGCGCTGGTTGGTGTGGCGGTGGCGTTGGCTGGTGTTGGGGTGGCGCAGGTGGTCGGTGGTGATGGTGTTGGGTGGCCGGAGTGGGGGTGCTGGAGTGGGCGGTGGTGGTGTTGTCGGGCAGTGATGGGTTCGCGAGAGAGAGAGAGAGAGAGAGAGAGAGAGAGAGAGAGAGAGAGTTGATTGTTAAGGTTAAATGAAATAGAAATTTATAGGATTTCAATTTGTCATTAGGAAGAGTGTAGAATAGTTAGATTTTTCATTAGGAAGAGTGTAGAAATGTTAGGAAAATCCCTAATGTCGGTTACCAACTTCTCTGGAGAATTCTGGTTCGCAACAGTGTAAAGGAAGTGTAAATGGAATAGGATATATTAATATATATCAATTAAGATATTTAATTAATACGGTCCGAATTTGACTAGTGTCAAACAGTCCCTAAAAATTAGAAAAAATAGGGAATATTAGTCTAAGACGTAAGGAAAAATCGGATTATAAAAATGTACACCGGTTTGTCAATTAAAAATCCCGAAAGGAACTGAGAACCGGGCGACACCCATTCGGCCCGATTTTTGGACTAATTTCGAAAATTTACCAAAAATACTTGAAGGTAGAAAATAATATTTTAAAGCTTATTATTGAAGTAGATTTTAGAAATTTACCCCATTTGCAAATTAAAAATCGTTGAGTTATTCATCTATTTAGGTTGACACCGTTATTGGATATTTTCCAAAATAACTCGAAAAAAAAATTTAGAAAATTTTTAGAAAATCTAAATGGTGAGAAAAATCAGTTGTGGCCCTGAAATTAGTATGGTCGGGTTTTCGGATTGGTCAATTTCCTACGTAGTTTATATCGTATGTCACGGTGACACGTATACGGATAGCGGAGGGTTACAAGTTCTTCTGGGTATAGATTCTCATCAGCCTCAAGAGAATCCTGATAAAGAAGTGAATCAGTAAAATAATTCTCAACTCATTTGAACGGATGCCTTTCAACAATGAACGTTCTCACTTTTTCATCTCCACCAATGTATTTCATTACTTGATGAAGAGTGGATGGGACGATGCTGTTGCGGTGAATCCAAGGTCGTCCCAGCAACAGGTTGTATGAGGTGTCAGCGTTAATGAAATAACATGTCACCTCTGATTTCAGGTCCCCAATTTGACACCTGAGCTTGATTTTCCCATCGGGCGCGTACCATTGGCGTTGAAGCCACAGATGGTTGTTTGAGTGGCGCTCAACCGATGGATGAGGACCCCAAATGTTGCATGACCCTACAGGGCATAATGCTCAACGCGGACCCCGTATCAACCTAAATACGACTTACAGATGATCCGATATACCTTGTGTAGTACAAGGATCTATCATGCTTCCCTTTGACTTGCATGTCTTCTGGGGTGAAGGTGATGCATGGAAACTGCTTCGAGGCATGGTGGCAATGATTGCCATCTTCCTCTTGACATGTAGTAGGAATCTGGGTTACGAAACCTTTGCATCTACTAATTTTTCTCTTAGAGCATCTCTTATAGACTTGGAAAGCCTCAGGAGCTCATAGAGAGTGATTCGAATAGGGATATTGGCTAATTGAGTCTAGACATCAAAGCGAAAGAAAGTTGATGGTCTCGCACCACTTTTCGGAAGACTTTTGACATATCAAGCTCTTTCTGCTTTTCCACGGATGGCCTCGTGGGCTGCTCGATAGCCTCCTCAGCTGGCTGTGGGGAGTTCGCTACCAACTCACCATATTGCTTCAAGTACTGCTTGCCGGATTGAATTTTTGATGTGGGAGGTGTGCCCGTGTCAGAATAAGGGCGGATTCATTGTCTCTTGAACTAGTAAGGGAGGCAACATCTTTCTCAGTTTCTCTCGTAGAGATGCTCACCACATTGCTGGAGGATGCTTTAGCCTTGCCTCTGGACTTCCTGCTCGTGACAGTTGTCCACTACTGGCTTTCGACAATGTCAGGATGGACCCACATTGTCTCTTCTTGAGGAGTAGGGATAGGGATAAAACCTTTCTCCCTTTGGTTGTGAGGATCAGTATTGATCACGCTAAGTTCCCCTTTCGGGATAGGAACCATTCCGGTTATGCTAGCAGAAGATTTCGTCCAAATTGAATATTGACGTAGTTGTCATATTGGCGGTCACCTTTTTCTATTTTGGATGAAGATTTAACACCTCCGCATTGATCAGTGCCTGAAGGACATCTTTAAAGACGTAGTAGTTTTTGGTAGGGTGTCCCAGTATCCTGTGATATAAATAGTAGTCGGGATCTTCAGTCTTCCCCACCTCTTTGGGGCATCTAATCTCCAGAAGCTTGAGTCTGTTACTCTTTTGGAGTAACCTGAATAAAGAGACCACGTGCTCATCCTTGAAGGAGTATGATTTTGTTTTCAGGTGGTTGGCTTGAAGCCATACCTCCTCTGGCTGACTGGGTCTTTAGAGGTGATTTGACTTTCATTGTTCGAGTATCCCTTCTTCTCGGTTGAGAAGATGACTCTGGTGCGCGTCGCATTGACTTGTCTTTTTCTTCAGCCTACTGTCTTTTTTTTAGTCCTGACCCTGGCGACGATCTCTTCTCCCTATTCGCCTTGTAGCACCAACTGCTTCCAAGTGTGCCATTCCGCCATCCCCATTTGAGCGAGTAGGAAAGTTTACAGATTGTGATAGCATGTCTCGACCAGTCTGGACATGGCCATGCCGCTAGAACAATAGAGTGCCATGCTCTGAAATCTATCGACGAAAGTTTTGATAGACTCTCCTTTCTTCTGCTTGACTGTAAGGAGAGTTGGCACCGAGATTTCTGAATCATCTTCAAAGAAATGAGCCAGAAATAACTTCTCGGGTCGGCCCATATTTTAATTGAGCCAGCAGAAAGTTTCATGAACCATTCAAAGGCGACTCTCTTAAGAGTGCCAATGAATAAATGAGCCAGACTGGCATCATTCGATACTACATTCCCAGTTTGGGATTTGAAGTAGTATATATATTGTTTTGGTAACCCTTTACTGTCGAAAGTGTGATGGGTCAGTACCTTGAATTTTGGAGGGTAGGGAGTTGTATCCCACTCTGCTGGATAGGATCGAACTATCCCCACTTCTTGGAGTCCGTCTCGATTTGCGAGGGCCTCAAGGCGTTGCTCCAATTTGCTCATCCTTTTGGAATGAGTGCTCTCATTCTCTGAGTTATCCTCCTCTTCAGATGAAGGCTTGGGTGGCTCAGAGTCGGAATGCTCTTCATTCTCAGTGTTTGTAGAGGATGAGCTCTCTCCTTCCTTCTGTTTGCCCTTGGACTTCTTAGAAGGAGTCTTGGTCTTCAGCTTCTTTTTGTCCTTAAGCAGTTGTGATAGCATCTACTTAAGGGTGTCGATAGATTCTTGCTAGGCTCGAATCATATCGAATTGCTCCCGTTGGACTCAGGCCTGCTCTTCAAAATGCTTGACCATCTCTTCGGGAGTTCCCATTATGTAAGCAAAAGCGGTTGTCCCTGAACTGGAATTCGAAGACTGGGATTCGATGATGGCGGAATGCTCATCATTCAGCTCAATCCCCCTAGCCAATAAATTATAGTCGACAGGAGTGATTGCTCCCGTGCGGGTCCGAATATGTCAATAGACCCCTTCAGGTTCGATAAGAACATCCTTCAAACCTGGAGACCGATCATCATTTGACTCCTCCGAATTGACAACTAGTTGCTTCCCCTTGGACTTGCTTGGTGTGGAACTCGGCCCCATGATGTTTGTAGTCACTTCTGGGTACTCGATGTCAGAGAATGATTTCTTCTTTTGGGATCGTCATCTTTTGGCTGACTCTGAAGCCGTTGACAATCAGTTAAAAACTAAGGTTTATTTGTCTGAAAGCCACAATGGCAATCAGAGAGCACTGCCAAGATTAGTTGCTCGTAGTGGCATCGAGGGGCGATTTGATGGATGATCCTCTTCCTTATCAGGTAGTCCCTCAGATCTGTTGAGGGGACGTTTGAGGAACTAGCCTCAAACTTTTGGGGTGAGGGCATTTTGGCTGAACGCGGGACTCGCGTTTCCTTGTAAAACGCGGACCTCGCGTTGAGTTGAAACGCAGCCTTCTCGTTTTGTTAAAATGCGGGCCTAGCATTCTGAGACAGACAAAACGCGAGCCTCACGTTTTGGAGTCATCAAAACATGGGCCTCACATTTGGTGCGGACCTCATGTTGTTGAAGAACGCGGGACTCACGTCTGGGACAGAAACGCGATTTTCGCATCACTTAAGAGAAACACGGGTATCATCCTCGCGTTTTGAATCTGCAGAACAGATTGTCTCTGCAGAATCTTCAATTTGTTGTCGACGTACGCGGCGCCTTCATCGATGTTCAGCATTCCAGTTAAGCCGTAGAGGTCGTTGGGAACCCCCGGTAACCTGAAATTGCAGAGTTTGGAGAGGAGGACGGCAGAATTGGTCTTCACCGTCTCTTGATCGTACGCCACCGCTTTTGCCCTACGAGTCTCCTGAGAGACAGTGACACAGGCAGCATGGGCTACACGAGAGGTTTTTAGAACCTCTTCAGAAGTGGCACCTTTTGCATTGTGAGCGGTGGTGCGGGCCACTTCAGGAGTAATCTCTGAAGTGATTCGAGAGCGAGCCTTAGAAGAGACTTTGCGGTATTGCTACATTGCCTTGGTGCTGGCTGAGCCTGAGGAAAGGAATTCCTCAAACTTTTCTTGGTCGAATTTAATGACGAGGGGCTCTACCATCTTCCCGAGGAGCCGAACATCGGCCTGCGCCACAACATTCTCGTCTGTAGAGAAGGAGTTCCCCAGTGGAGTTGCCATCTTTTGTTTGCGTCGGAAAAAATGTTCTCGAGTCGGTGTAAGATTTCTTTGAGTGGCTGAAATTACAACGGAACGATTCTGATAACAAAAGAAGGAGGAGGTTCTCCCCTTTGTTTAAAGCTGGGTTCTTTGAGTGGCGATGGAGAGTGATTCTTGTTCTCTGTTGACCGGCCGACTGTCTAGCTTCTCTTCAGGATGCTCTCGAAGACTAATCAGAGAGGAACTTTATTTTTAACATGCGAAGTGTTTAGAGTCTACTGACTACTTCTCTCTCCAAAAGTCCTCTTTTTGGATTCAAAGAGAGTCTGGCTTCAAAAGAAGTCCTCTCGATTCCTCAAAAGAAGTCCCCCCTTCATAGCAGTTTAGGCTATTTATAGGGAGTCATAGGGGTATTGTCGTCCCCTAAAATACCTCCATAATAGGGATTAACTCTCCCATTACGTGGGGAGTTAATTGACCCAGTAATGGGGGTCTGTTACAACAGAAACGTGGGTCTCACGCTGGACACAGACCTCACATTGCTTATTATAAACGTGAACGTCTCAGAACGTGGAGTTGCTCAGACTCGCGTTTGAAGTGAGACGCAGGGTTTCTCAGACCCGCTCTGAAGTAGAGCGCCAAGTTGCTCAAACTAGCGCTTGACCTGGATTGCAGAATTACTTAGACTCGTGTTATATGGGACGCAGAGTTACTCAGACTCGCGTCGAATACGGGCTTACTCAGGCCTGCGTCTGAAGTCTCTATGCTTCTTGGGACGCGAGGTCCACGTTTCAGTTTAAAACGCGACCTTTGCGTTGAAGTGAGGTTCGCGTCTGATGACTTGTCCTTGATGATTTTGGGACAGTTTACAATCTATTGCAGACAATGGATTATTATCTACGTTAGTACTAGTTTCTGACAGTATAGAATTAGAAGCTACCATAGAGAAGTAAGCCAAATCTAAATTCTAATTGATATACCACTCGCCTTCAACATTGTCGGTGTTATTGAAATCGAGCTTATCAATGCTTGTTACAATTGGGTTTAGTTCTCAGAGGCATTATTCTTCACGCTCTGGTTCAGTGTCAGCTTCATTGGTAGAGTCTAAGTCTTCTGGCTGGGGTTCTCATTGGTCTCAAGAGAATCTTAGTAGAAGAGGGAATCAGTAAAGTTATTCTTTACTCCCTTAAATGGATACTTTTCAGCGATCAACGTTCTTACTTTGCCATTTTCATCGACGTATTTCATTACCTGATAAAGAGTAAATGGGATGACGGAGTTGCAATGAATCCATGGTCATCCCAGCAGCAGATTGTATGAGGTGTCGACATTCATGACATAGCATGTCACCTCAGATATCAGGTCCCTGATCTGGCATCTAAGTTTGATCTTTTTTATTGGGCGCGTACCATTGGCATTGAAAACATATATGGTAGTTTGAGTAGCGTTCAATCAGTGGGTAGGGATCTCCAAGTGCTGCATGACCCTGTGGGGCATAATGCTCAACACAGATCCTGAATCAACTGAATGCGACTCACTTCAGTTAATCTAATATACCTTGTGTAACACAAAGGTATATCATGTTTTTCCCTGATTTGCATATCATCAGGAGTAACTGTTATGCAGGGAAATACTTGGAGGTCTGGAGATAATATCTTTCATCCTCCTTTTTGTGTCTAGCCGAAATCTGGGTGATGAAAGCCTCTGAATCATCTAGGGTTTCTCTAAGAGCTTCTCTCATTAACATAGAGAGTCTCAAGAGCTCATAGAGAGTGATTCCTGGCAGGAACATGTTGGCCCGAAGGCCCATCGCTCTAGTTTTGATGATAATTAACTCATGTAGTTATAGCACTAATGATCTTGTATTTAATTAGTCTCAGATATTTGATCAAGATCTTAGTAGGTGTTTAGTTTCAGGAAAGGATTTAAAGTCAAGTTTTGGAGCTAGCACGTGTTGATTCAAGAGCTCGCGCATCAAGATCGCATCAAGTACTCAAGAGGAGTCTAACTCATTGGATCAAGGTTTGGACCAAATCAAGAAGGAGAAGAAGATTTTCTAGAGAAGATTTTCAGAAGACTTGTGTCGGATTTTGTAAGTGTTTAGGTTTTATTTTTTAGATAAAATGTAAAGGATAGATTAGTTGGTGGATTGCTCAAGTTCATATACACTCACACACAAGATTTATATGTATTTTCATAAAGAGTTTTCATTTTGAAAAATACCATTTTGATTTTTAAGCTTCAAAATATACATGTGTTTTATCAAAACTTATTTTAGAGCTTATTATCAAAAACATAGATATTTCATCATATATGTGTAGTGGATCATATCCATACACACCAAGCTTCAAAAGGGTTTAAAATATCTTGTTTTGTATTTGGAGAAGTTTTGAAAACGTTTTTGAAAAATACATTTTTGTTTAGCCAAAATTTCCGTATCACAAAAATAGTTCAAAATGTGTGTAATATGTTTTGATTTTTAATCAAACATGTTTGTAATTCAAAGTATATTAATGAATTTATTTTTTGTAGAATTTATGGGAATTTATTGAAGGTAAAACACCATGTTTTAATCCCTAAAAAATTGTGACCTGGCCTTCTTCTGGTCGATCGGGCGTCGACCGTGACAAAAGTCCGTCGACCGGTCCGGTCGACCGATGTGTACAAACGTACAGAGCTACTTTGGCTGGTGGGCCGATCGACCGCCAGAGAGCTCTGCTCTCTGGATTTGGCCCCGGTCGACTGAGCGGTCGACCGGCAGAGAGCTTCTGCTCTCTGTATCTAGGCCTCAGTCGACGACCGAGGGTCGACCGGTAGCACAATGGTCGGAAGTCTGACCGTTGGCGGTCAACCGGCCGGTCGACCGACAGCAGGGAATCCTGCTGAGTTGGACCCCAACGGCTATATTTTTGAGGCCTATAAATTGGGGCTGTTTTCTACAAGATTTGAAGTGATTTTTAAGCTAATTTTTCCTACCTTTCTAAGTGTTTATCTCCACTTATTTTAGAGCCAAATACTTCCATATCAAAAGGAGAGTTTTTAAGAGTGTTTAGTAAAAGAGATTTCTTGTTTTTTCACCACAAATCTATTCTAGTTTTTCTCACACATACTTGAGCTTTCCATTGCTATATCAATCCTATAGGAGAGTTACTGTGAGAGTGTTTTAGGTGATCAAACTGTTGAGATCACAAAAGTGTCCATCTTTGTATTTGAGGAGGCGAACTTACGGGTTCGTGTTATTTCGAGTTCTTGTGGGAGCTCGGTGTAGAGGTGCGGCCTCGGCAAGCTAGTGTGCTTGCGTGTGTAGTTCTTGCGAGAACAAGAGAGGAACTACTGAGTCTAAGGAGTTCTAGTGTGAACTCATTGTAGGTGTTGTGGCACCGAGTGATCCAGTGGGATCGATTCTAGTGGAAATCCTTCATAGTGTTGAAGGCGGGGATGTAGAGTAAGGGAGCTCGAACCTCGACATAAATCTCCCGTGTTTGCGACTGCTCTCTCTATCTTTCACTTGTGTTTATATCTTGCATGCTCTTATTGCTCTTATTCATTACTTGCTTGATATACTTGTGCTTAAATTGATATATGCTTGGGGATTGTTTGCTCACACTTGTATTCAACCAAGAGAGCCATGGCGGCACCTCAACTCTTATCTAGAGGAATCTTGAGGAGATAGTCCAGAGCCCTTCACCGGGAATTCGGCTACACTCTTGTATTATACTTGATGTGTTTAGCTTTATAGTTTTTACTTTGCATAAATAATTTTAATTCCGCATTATTTATCATTAGATTAGCTAGTCACCTATTCACCCCCCCTCTAAGTGTATTTCAATTGGTACCAGAGCTTGGTGCTCTTGATTTAGGTCTAACAACCTAGAGTTAAAGATCCTCATTTTTAGCTAATCACAATATTTATACACACACATGGATTTCATGTCACCTCCCATATTTGATATTCTTAACATCCAAACTTGGTAGGTTAAGATGTCAATGTACCTCAAAGCCCTAGGTATTCATGTCTATTTTGCCACTATTAAGATTCATATTGTTTAAATGGCAAACATCTAGAGGCTAATGCAAAAGCCATCCATGTCTTAAAGTCAACCCTAAATGATGATATTTATGTAGGATTTCTAACTTTGATTCGGATTTTGTAGTATGAAACACTTTAGTCTCCCTTGGTGAATAAAAGCAATACTATGTGCGGAGGGACTCGGATGATGGAAGTGATGCTTCCAACCTATGCTACATGGTCCAAGGGAATAACCCCCTTTAGGTAAATTCCGAATCGGAGCTTGATGAAGATATTGACATGTCGTATGATGAGCTTGCTTCATTTTGTCAACAACTTCTTGAAAAATATGATTTGCTTAAAAAGGACCATAAAAGATTGAAAAATAAATATGAGTCCATTTCAAAAGAAAAGGATTCTTTTCAAAATAAATTGGAAAACATTTCTTAAGAAAATGAATCTTTGAAAAAGGAGAATATTTCCTTATTTTCTAAATTAAATGATCTTTGTGAAGGAAATAATTCTTTGAAAAATAAAATCAACTTGGTGGAAAAAGAAAAAGAAATTGCTTTGGAGAAAACAACTCTTTAAAAAAGAAAAATTGTTTCAAAAGAAAAAGAAAATAGTTCTAAAAAGAAAAAGATTATTGATTCTCATACTTGCCTTGCTCTTCATGCTACCATTGATAAAGATAAGATTAGATTTTTGAAAAATAGAATAAATTGTTTGAGCTCAACTTTGAGCAATTGTGCATTCAATCATAATAGATTGGAAACGTTGTTTCAAAAGAAACAAGCTCCACATGTTCATGCACATCACCCACGGCATACATATGCTCACTTTGCACATCATGATCACACTCATTCTCATGTGTATGCTAGAGTGTACAAGTGTACGCATTGCGGCCACAAAGACCATTTAGCAAAGTTTTGTTTTGATAAGATAAATCATATCAATTTTGCTAATAAAAATGTTTGGGTTCCGAATAATGCTAACCCCCGTGGACCCAAATAAAATGGGTACCAAAATTCCCACCGCTTGTGTTTGATGTAGGTGTGGGCTCTTACATGACGTGAGAGGATTGGTGCCTTGGTGTGAATGCATGATGAGCTAGATGGACACACCAAATTTTGCATCACTATCAAGGAAGTTTGGTGGGAGAAATACCATGTTTGGAGACTTAGAGAATAGTGCGTATGGCTCGATAACTATCTCTAAACTCCTAATTTAGTTTACATGCTTCTATATAAATATTTTTTAGCATGTTTTGATTTTGTGCTTCATGTGGTGAATACTTGTTTAGATGAATTTTTCATTAAAACTTGTGTTTATACTTGTACAAGTTGTGAGCTACATTTGATTCTTATATGTTTGCACTTCATTGCTCATTTGTACTCATTACATGTACAAGTATAACGTAGTTTTGATGATTCTTTCATTTATACTTGTTTTCCCTATTTTTGTGCAAGTTTTGCTTCATGTATATGTTATTCATGTCTAAAACTAATAAATATACATGTATACCTTGAGTCTCTTGCCTTCATGCAAATTCTATTATAGACTCTTTTGTGTTTAGGATATGTATGTATATTTTTAGTTTTAGATAAACATACATATACCTTGAAGTTTGATTTTATGAAAAATACATTTTTATGTTTTTTAATAAAAGATACTCATGTTTATTTTGAGCTTTATTGATCATTTTCATGAAAATACTATTTACATGATTCTTGTGCACTCACACTTCATTAGTTTACTCATGACATTATTTTCATGAGAATTTTTGAGCTTATAGATTTTGAGTGTCAACTCTTGTATTTTTAGCATGTTTCATTGGATATATGATTTGGTTTCATGGTTGAAGGATCTTTAACTAGTTTTTTCAAAAAATTACTTTAAACTAGTTATTTATTCTTCATTTGGTAGTGTTTTCAAAATACAAATATTTTCAAATCTTTTTTTGAAAAACTTCTACCCTTTAAGGACGGTTGGATGGGTGACCATGCCTTGTGTGCCTATTTGAAAATTTATTTAAACATGTGCATGAAAGGGAGGTATTTATGAGTTATACACTTGATTCTCATTATATTTTCAATTGGTATCACAATCGATATTTTTTTATATACTCATATTTGTGTTTTCTAATTATATATGCTTCAAACTTCAAATAGTATCAATTTCGATTGGTAATATTATTTTCATACATATATATATACATATACATACATATATACATATACATACATACATACATATATATAATATATATATATATATATATATATATATTATATATATATATATTATATATATATATATATATATGGGCTTACTGTACCTCAGCCTGCGGGCTGAGAGAGTTTCTCAGCCTGCGGGACGTGGCTGAATATATGCCACACATCGGTCGCAGAGTGTGGGCGCCAAAAAAATCAAAAAAATCCCGCCTAAACAATCGTGAAACAAATGACAAAAATACCCCTTTTATATGACGATAGCGACTTCTAGCATTGAAAAGTAAAAAAATATTCCATGGTCGCATACTTAATACAGAATAAAGAATACCGGAGGAAAAATGCTATCGTATAGCAATGCGACCTCCTTCAGTACTGCGACCAAAGTCGCAAACTTCTTTCTCATTACGATGGTGATGATGAGGATTAGAAGTTTAAAAAAATATTCTCATTACGATGGTGATGACGAGGATTAGAAGTTTAAAAAATTGTATTTTTTTTTTTTTTAAATATATATAAATCTGTTTTCTAAAGTTAATTGTGTGAATTACATTTTTTACTACTATGTCTTGGTTGAAAATGCTGTACAATTTGTTACAACCTTCATTTTAAATATTTTACGCTAAACGAATATACTGCGACCTTGGTCGCAGTTAATAATTATATTACTTCACCCTTATAAATTTTTAAAATGAAAGGTTGCGACATTGGTTGCAGTTGCTGGACGCAGACTTAATAAATACACTGCGACCTTGGTCGCAGTTGCTGGACTTTAGTCTTAATCAACAACAACACTGCTACCTTGGTCGCAGTTTCTGACCGTAGTCTTAATAAAATAAACGACCGTAGTCTTAATAAAATAAACTGCGACACAGCGACCTTGGTCGCAGTTGCTGGTCTTTACTCTTAATCAACAACATCACACCTTGGTCGCAGTTGGTGGTCTTTATAAATAATCAACAACAATACTGCGACATTGGTCGCAGTTGGTGGCCGTAGTCTTAAAAAAATAATCTGCAATCTTGGTCGCTATTGCTGGTCTTTAGTCTTAATCAACAACACACTGCGACGAGGTGACACGTCCCGCAGCAGTTGCTTAGTCGCAGACTTTGGTCACAGCGTCGACCCTGGTCGAAGTAGTTACTGTTTGCAATGTATCTTATGCGACCTTGGTCGCAGTGTCATCTATGGTCATAGTTGTTTTGTTTGCAATGCATGGCTGCGAAAAAGTTCGTAGTTTATTAAAAAAAACAAATATGCTTTTTATTTATGTCCAGGCATTTATCTCCAGGCATGTGCAAATGATACAAAACGATCTCTTATACAATAAGATTGAGTGTTACAAATACAGCATACAAAAGAAGACTAAACATCAAAAAAATCCCTTGTTGACTAAGACCAATCTTCTTCTTGAGGTCTGGTGGCAGCAGAATCAATAAGATTGAGTGTTACAAAGAAGACTAAACATCAAAGTAGCCAAGAAGACTAAACATCAAAAAATCCCTTGTTGACTAAGAGCAATCTTCTTCTTGAGGTCTGGTGGCAGCAGAATCAATAAGATTGAGTGTTACAAAGAAGACTAAACATCAAAGTAGCCAAGAAGACAAAACATCAAAAGAGCCAAGAAGAGCCCTTGTTGACTACTAAGAGCAATCTTCTCCTGGAGGTCTGGTGGCAGCAGAATCTTTCGTTTATGAACATCCCTTCACCAGAAGGTTATCCAGTGAGCATGGAGTTTCCTCGATGTGACTTCTGGGGTAAGAGAGGGAGAGTGAGACCTCACAAGGTATGCTACCCACCACTATATCCACCACATCCCCCGCCGCCATAACCACTCTGACCATCCGTTACCAGCAAGCTTGACTGTGCATCAAGTCAGAGCAGATCTCGTGAGGATTAAGTCTCGTCAGGGATCATGACTTCTTCCCTTGTGAACGACGAGGACCATGACTTCTTCCCTTGTGGACGATGAGGTCTATGACTTCTTCCCTTGTGGACGAACATCGATCAAGTTCGTCAATATGGTCATCTTCATCCATGGAGGCAGGCCCCTGTTAGAGACTCTGAAGAAGACGGAAATTCTCAGAGCAATTGCTCTCGAAAGAAAACAGTCTAATTATGGACTGTTAAAGGGAGAGGGTGAGCCCTATTTATAGGCAGCCCATAATAACCATAATTAATAGTTCATTAATCAGAATCGTCGGCATTAATGGTCTCCAACCGCCAGCGCCGGTTTGGCATTAAAAGACATTAACGCCTAAACCCAATGAAGAACCGACGCGTGGACAACCGCTTCGGGAAACAACGAATGGTGCGGGGTTCGTCAACATAGACTTGACGTTAAAATCTCATAAAATCTTTATGACAGGTCGCGTCTCACGGACTGACTCCAAGTCGCATCACACACAACAGACAACTTTTCATTTTTCATTTAGATTCAAAAAATGACTTAATCCAAAAAACAACACTTAATAAAACAACACTTACTTAACGTACTGCGACCAAAGTCGCAGTCCACGTAATGCAACCCTAGATTGCAGTTGCTGGCCATCTTTATCAATAACAACCTGCGACCTTGGTCGCATTTAACCATGTACACTGCGACAAAGACTTTGGCTAAGGTCGCAGTTTAAATGTACAATGCGACCAAAGACTCTGACTACATTATATTCAAAAAATTAATTACTTAACGTACTGCGACCAAAGTCGCAGTCCATGTAATGCAACCCTAGATTGCAGTTGCTGGCCATCTTTATCAATAACAACACTCCGACCTTTCGCATTTCACCATGTACACTGCGACCAAAGACTTTGACTAAGGTCGCAGTTTAAATGTACAATGCGACCAAAAACTCTGACTATATTATATATAAAAAAAATAAACTATAAAGTAGAATTTTATCGCAGGCTGAAAAGATTGATCTGAAAAGATTTTATATTTTCAAAAAAAATTTTATCCCAGCATGAAAAGGAGAAACTAGATCTTTCAAAAAACAGGTAAAGAAATTAGGCGAAAAGTAATTTCTATCCTATAAAGAGCGGCAAAATAAAAGGGGGGAAAAATAATAATAAACAATAAGGAAAAGTTATCATAAGGGGTATTTGGTAATTTAACTTCTCCCTAAAAGCGGGCCGCAAGTCAGTGAGGTGACAAATCGAGCCACGTCACCGCAGGCTGAGAGAGTACTCTCAGCCCGCGGGCTGATATACATTTTTCTATATATATATATGTATATATATATATATATATGTATATATATATATATATATGTATATATATATATATATGTATATATATATATATATATGTATATATATATATAATATGTATATATATATATATATATGTTATATATATATATATATGTATATATATATATATATATGTATGTATGTATATGTATATATATACATACATATATATAATATATATATATATATCTAATATATATATATGTATGTATGTATACATACATACATATATGTATGTATCTATCTATATATATATATATATATATATATCTATATATATATATATATATATATATAATATATATATATATATATATATATATTATATATATATATATGTATGTATGATATACATACATACATATATTATATTATCTATATATATATATATATATATATATATATATACATACATATATATATATATATATATATATATATATATATATATAGATATATATATATATATATATATATATACACCCATACATATATATATATATATATATGATTTGATTGTGCTTACAATATCTATACATCTAAAAAGCACAAATTATGTTTATGCTAAGCTTGATTTAGTCCTTAATATCAATTATTTTCAATTGGTATCTTATACAAGCTTATGCATCGTTTTTATTGGTATTTCATAAAAAGGGGAGAAAATTCGTGTTTTATCTTTCAATCGATTTTATTTTCAATTGGTATCTTACTCCAATTCTTTATGATAAAAAATACTTTTTGGTATATGCTAACATTTTCAATATTGATATCATGTTTCATTTTAAATTGGTATCTATATTGATTGAGTATGTTTTACTTAAAACAATTTGGTTCTTACTTTCAGTTGGTATCAAGATTTCCAATATA
Source organism: Agave tequilana (assembly GCA_038442645.1). Lineage (NCBI taxonomy): Eukaryota > Viridiplantae > Streptophyta > Magnoliopsida > Asparagales > Asparagaceae > Agave > Agave tequilana. Next base: position 49,597 of record JAVJIF010003638.1, on the reverse strand, counting down.
TATATATATTTCAATTGGTATCAAAAATATAAAATGTTTTACTTTCATTGGTATCTTAAAATTTTGCTTATTTACAAGTGGTATCTCAAAATTTATTTTGTTGACTTAAGAGATTTCAAAATTTGTTTTAAGTGATTTCAAATTTTGATGTGAATTGCCTATATACAAGGGGAGCTTAACATCTCTTCTATATATAGATTCATGTTGAATGTATCTTATATTGAGGAGCTTGACATCTCTTCTTTATGTGGTACACGTGTGTTGGGGGAGCTTAACATCTCCACTTATACATTATATATTATGTTTTATGTGAGTTAGGGTTTTGTCATCCTTTCTTCATGTAATGCATGTATGCAGGGGGAGCTACTTCACGTCTCTCTTCTTCATGAATGTATATCTCATATATATATATATATATATATATATATATATATATATATATATATATATATATATATATATATATATCCTTATTGTTTGATTTATTTTCTCCCCTTTATTGATGATTTGATAAAAAAGGGAGAGGTATTTGATTTATATATGCATGATTTATAAGGTATTTTATTTATATATGCATGATTATATATACATATTTTATATGCATATTTTATTTGCATGTTTATTGACAAAAAAGGGGGAGGAATATTTGATGGTCTATATATGCATGTGTATTTCATTTTCTTGTTTTATAACAAAAGGAGGAGAAGGATTTTTACTTTATGCATGTTTATCCCCTTGTTTATGCATATATATATATTTGTTTAGTTTAATGCACTGTATTGAATATCTTAATGTTTATTGGTATGCATAAGTTAAGGGAGCTTCTATGAAGCTTATCTTTAATCCATGCATATATAACTCTATGAGTTTTGTCATCATCAAAAGAGGGAGATTGTTGGCCCGAAGGCCCATCGCTCTAGTTTTGATGATGATTAACTCATATAGTTATAATACTAATGATCTTGTGTTTAATTAGTCTCAGATATTTGATCAAGATCTTTGTAGGTGTTTAGCTTCAACAAAGGATTTAAAGTCAAGTTTTGGAGCTAGCACGTGTTGATTCAAGAGCTCACGCATTAAGATCGCATCAAGTACTTAAGAGGAGTCTAGCTCATTGGATCAAGATTTGGACCAAGTCAAGAAGGAGAAGAAGATTTTCTAGAGAAGATTTTCAGAAGACTTGTGTCGTGTTTTGTAAGTGTTAGGTTTTTTTTTTAGATAAAATGTAAAGAATAAATTAGTTGGTGGATTGCTCAAGTTCATATACACTCACACACAAAATTTATATGTGTTTTCATAAAAGAGTTTTCGTTTTGAAAAATACCGGTTTGGTTTTACGCTTCAAAATATACATGGGTTTTATCAAAACTTATTTTAGAGTTTATTATCAAAAATATAGATATTTCATCATATATGTGTAGTGGATCATATCATACACACCAAGCTTCAAAAGGGTTTAAAATATCTTGTTTTGTATTTGGAGAAGTTTTGGAAAAATTGTTTTTGAAAAATACAGATTTTTGTTTAACCCAAAATTTTCTTATCACAAAAATAGTTCAAAATGTGTGTAATATGTTTGATTTTTAATCAAACATGTTTGTAATTCAAAGTATATTAATGGACTTAGTTTTGTAGAATTTATGAGAATTATGAGATTTTATTGAAGGTAAAAGATCATGTTTTAATCCCTAAAAATTTGTGACCTGGCCTTCTTCCGTCGTCGACCGATGTGCACAAACGTGCACAACCACTTTGGCTGGTGGGCCGGTCGACCGATCCGGTCGACCGGCAGAGAGCTCTGCTCTCTGGATCTGGCCCTGGTCGACCGGGCGGTCAACCGGCAGAGAGCTTCTACTCTCTGTATCCATGCCTCGGTCGACCGGGCGATCGACTGGTAGCACAACGGTCGAAAATCCGACCATTGGCGGTTGACCGGCCGGTCGACCGATTGCAGGGAATCCTGCTGAGTTGGACCCTAACAGCTATATTTTTTAGGCCTATAAATTGGGGCTGTTTTTTATAAGATTTGAAGTGGGGTTTTAAGCTAGTTTTTCCTACCTTTCTAAGTGCTTATCTCCACTTGTTTTAGAGCTAAATACTTCCATATCAAAAGGAGAGTTTTCAAGAGTGTTTAGTAAAAGAGATTTCTTAAGTTTTTCACCACAAATCTATTCTAATTTTTCTCACACATACTTGAGCTTTCCATTGCTATATCAATCCTATAGGAGAGTTGTTGTGAGAGTGTTTTTAGGTGATCAAAGTGTTGAGATCACCAAAGTGTTCATCTTTGTATTTGAGGAGGCGAACTTGCGGGTTCGTGTTGTTTCGAGTTCTTGTGGGAGCTCGGTGTAGAGGTGCGGCCTCGGCAAGCTAGTGTGCTTGCGTGTGTAGTTCTTGCGGGAATAAGAGAGGGACTAGTGAGTCCAAGGGGTTTCTAATGTGAACTCATTGTGGGTGTTGCGGCACGAGTGATCCGATGGGATCGATTCTAGTGGAAATCCTTCATAATGTTGAAGGCGGGGACGTAGAGCAAGGGTGCTCGAACCTCGAAATAAATCTCCCGTGTTTGCGATTGCTCTCTATCTCTCACTTGTGTTTATATCTTGCATGCTTTTATTGTTCATATTCATTACTTGCTTGATATACTTGTGCTTAAATTGATATATGCTTGGGGATTGTTTGCTCACACTTGTATTGAACCAAGAGAGCTATAGCGGCACCTCAACTCTTATCTAGAGGAATCTTGAGGAGATAGTCTAGAGCCCTTCACCGAAAATTCGGCTACACTCTTATGTTATACTTAGTGTTTTAGCTTAATAGTTTTTAGTTTGCATAAATAGTTTTATTCTGCATTATTCATCTTTAGATTAGCTAGTCACCTATTCACCCCCTTCTAGGTGTATTTCAGAACATTGGCTAGCTGAGCCAAGACATCGAAGTGAAAAGGTGTTCCTTCTGTTTTTGTTTTTTTAGAGAGCATACCAAAGCTCTTTTCTGCTTTTCCACAGTTACTTCGTGGATTGCTTGGCTGGTTCTTTAGTTAGCTTGGAGGAGCTTGGCACTGCCCCCATCATACTTTTTCAAGTACTGTTGACCAGATTGGGTCCCAGCGATGGGAGCGGCACTCTGTTCTGTAGCAAGAACAATTTCTTCCTCCTCTGAATCAGTAAGAGAGACAACGTCTGTTTCAGCTTCTCTTGAGAAGCGCACACCATATTGTAAGAGGGCGTCTTTCCTTTGCCTTTGGACTTCCTGATTTGTCACATACATTGCATTTATGTTGTCACTTTACCACACTTGTATGCTAATAAATGATATTAATAAGTGTCTTTTTTCTTTGCTAAATGTAGGCCCAAATGCTCAAGGAAATAAATGAGGAACAAGCCCAAAAGCCCACTTTATTCTGAATTAATTCAGAATAAATTCGAAGTGAAGAAGTCTGGGCTATATCTTGGCATATCAAAGGGTTGAGAAAAATCCTCCTTGAATCGAGGAATCGAAGCCAGAAAATCAAAAGCCGATTCAGTCAGCGGTTGAAGCAGCAACAAGAAAACCAGCAGGAGATGCGAGCCCCACTTCAAACCAGGAGCCTCCTCCCCTTTGGTGTGGCCACGTGGCCACACCAGGGCCGCGGAAACGCGGCCCAAGCCGCGTTTCCGCGGCCAACTGATTTCAGTTGGGGGAGCGTTTGCTCCCCCAACGTTCCCGGGATCCTGATTCTTTGGTTTTTGGCTATAAATACCTCTTTCAGCAGAGAAAAAGGCAGCGAAGACTAGGATTAAATTTTGCACTTATTTTCTTAGGATCTAGGTTCATTGTTAGCTAAAAGAAAGTTGTAATCTTGCTTTTTAAGTTGTAGTCCAGTTTCAAAAACTTGTGAGAGAGAGGACTGAGAGCTTGTACTTGAAGGTTGAAGTGACAGCAATACAAAAGTCGGGCCGATTTCTCTTTCACTTGCAGTACGGTATGCTTTATATTATGTCGTTGTTTTCTTCGCTTTCCATGAGTAACTAAACACTTTTTCTGGGCTAGCTATCGACTCTCTCTTGTTTTCTTCTCTTCTGTTTTTAAAAGAAAAAGACCCGATGACTCATATGCATGCCTCCCTTAAAAGCCTTTCTTTTTGAAAGTGTTCTTGAAGGCACATGAGGATGGGTATGGATAGTTGATTCACCATTCTTTCTTGAACTTCTTGTGAATCGTTTTTAATTCATTCTTGCTTCTTCGCGCTTTATGTTTTAATATCCGATTCCAACTCTTTCTTGAAGAAAAAGGACTCAAACCTTCTGCATCTTATGTGCTTTACTCAAAGCTTTCTAAAAAAAGCAACTTTAAGTTTTGCAAATGATAACTTGAGGGACTTAATACTTTAAGAGAAGAATGAACAATTGAGTAGGAAGATAGTAAGCCCAGATTTGATTTCATATTATAAACAACATCACAACTCTTAAAGCTTTTTACAAATCACCTTCTCCAAATCCTTTTCTGAAAGTTGAAATTTCTCTTTTTCATCTCTTTTCCTTACATTCTCTTTTTCCTAAAAAACGAACACAAATTCCTTGTTTTTAAAACGACTCATCGAAAAGCTTCCATCGCATCCCTCCTTGTGGACACGACCCGTTAGCCACAAGCTACACGGTACATTCTTAAACTCATTGGTTGTTTCTTTATTTTAGCAATCAATTTTTGGCGCCGTTGCCGGGGAGGGAACGGTGTAGTTGTTTTAACAACTTTTGTGTGTTTGTTTCAGGGACTCGAAGATCAAGATCTAGCATTCAAGCTTTGCCAAGAAGACTTGAAAATTCTGTGCCCCTACTCTCGAAAGTAGGAAACAGAATTTCAAGAAATTGCTTTGCAAATCTGAAATTTTTTTGGGACTACTAAAAACTTTGTTTTGCAGGACATATTGCTTGCAAAAATTTCAGTTTTTTATGTCATATTTGTGCTAGTGTTTCTATCCAACATCCCTGTTTTTAAGTCAACAGTAAAATATTCGTTGAAAGTTAAAAATTGATTAGACATTTGCATTCTAGGCATAAGTCTTTTCAATTCTTTTACTTTACTGTTGAAGAGAGCTGGAGACAAGGTATGTATGCATAGCATATAGCATAGGCAACATTCTTGGGTGATATTTGCTTTTGAATGTTACTTTCTATATCTTGCACACTTTGCACGAATCAATTCTAAGGGCAAAACCCAAATCAAGATAAGGTGGGAAAGTCATTACCCTTCCTTAGCCCACAAACCATCTCCAAGCACGCACAACCTAAGCCTAATTAAAATTTGATAGACGTTGGCCTTAGGGACATCTCGAACTCAATAGGAGATTATCCTGAAGAGGAAAAGTGTTGGAAATTGACTCCTGTAAAATCAGTGTCAAGGAAAGGGATTGAGGGCCGAAAGCCCGAAGATTGGTGGTTACTTAATTAAGGAACGTCTTTTGACGGAAAACCTCCCACCAATCTTGCCCTGACCTGGCTGATTAGCTTGTGGTCAAGGTCTACATTCTACCTCTTGTGGACAATCAACCAGTTAGGAGTTGTCTAGGTCAAGGATACCTTAGACTAGGCTTGGTTGATTATTATTGTTGACTGCTGTTTGAACTTGTTGTGATTGTGATTGTGTTTGTGTATGCAAGTGTGGTCGAGAGACCCTAATTCATCTAGGTTGACTAGAAACACATCACCACCTAAGTTTGAACCAAGACCAGATCCGGTAATGGCTCAATCCACATCACTGCAGGATAGGTTCTACCCCATTAGGACCTCACTTCCATCATGCATCTCACTTCCATCGGTTGGTGAATACAATTTTGAGCTCAAGCCTCAATTCATCAACACACTCCCCAAATTTCATGGTCTAGAGTCCGAAGATGCCTACTTCTTCATAAGAGAATTTGAGGAAGTATGTCTTATGATGAAAATCCCACACCTTGTAGACGATGCTATTAGGTTGAGATTTATCCCTTTCGCACTTAAGGACCTAGCGAAAAAGTGGCTCTACAGCTTAGCAGCCGGTTCCATCACATCTTGGGATGGTTTCATCAAGGTCTTCTTGAAGAAATTCTATCCTATCCATAAAACCGCTCTCATTAGGAAGACGATCATGCAATTTAAGCAAGAGCCTAGTGAACCGTTCTGGAGGTACTTTGAACGCTTTAAGGACCTCCTTGTCCAATGTCCACACCATGGAATAGAGAAATGGCGACAATGCCAAATTCTCTATGACGGTTTAGACTATTCCACCAAAACCCTCTTAGAAAGTATGTGCCAAGGGGGTTTCTTGCAGAAAGATGAAGATGAGGGATGGGATTTGTATGAAAATTTAGCTGAGAAAACCATCCAATGGGAATCTGCGAGTGAGACCCATAAGAATCCTAACTCCATCTCTTCAAAAGGAGGTCTCCACTCCATAGAATCGTCCATCGCTAATGAGGCTAAGTTAGCTAATTTAGCTAGAAGACTGGAAGCTCTAGAGACGAAAGAACCAAGTCCTCAATCAAGTCAGCCCGAACCAATTTCCACCCCCGGGCTGCACTTACTGTCAAGCCATGAACCATGTATTCGAGGAATGCCCAGTGTTTCAGGCTCAGCAATCCTATCACGAACCGATGAATGCGGCTTTTTCAAGGCCGAACAACAATCCTTACGCACCAACGTACAATCCCGGCTGGAGAAATCACCCTAATTTCTCATGGAGCCAGAACAACAATGACCATTCACGATCCAATCATGCTAACCACTTCCATCATGGTAACAATTCTTCCAATCATCAACCCAACTTCTCCAATTTCCATAATAATTCTCCCAACCATCCACCAAGCTTTCCAAATTATCAACAGAACTTTCCTAACCAAGCTCCACAATCCTCCTTCCAGAATCCTCAATTGGAAAGAAGAATGACTGACTTTGAGAGAAACATGGAGAGATATATGAAAAACCAAGACTCTCTCATGCAAACCATTCAGAGGCTAGAAGTTCAAATGAGTCAACTGGCCAACCCACAAAATGAGAGACAAAAGGGTACCCTGCCTAGTCAGCCAATCACCAATCCGAGGAATTCCCAACAAGCTCATCTGGCTGAGGATCCTTCATTCAATCAATGTAATGCTGTGCATACATTGAGGTCAGGAAAGAAAGTTGATAACCAAGTGTCAACACCCACCAATCCTATTCAGCACAACCACAATCAAGCTTCCACCTCATCCAATCCAATTTCTTCCAATTCGGACGAGTCTGAAAAAGACAAGTCAGCCAGCCAGGTGCACCAGCCTATAGTACCATTTCCGAATAGGCTGAAAAACAACAAGCAAAACCCGCACATGGACAAGATAATCGAGATGTTTAACCAAGTGAAAATAAATGTGCCACTCCTTGATGCCATCCAACAAGTTCCTTCCTATGCTAAGTTTCTTAAGGACATGTGCACCAAGAAGAGAAAGACTAATGTTCCTAAGAAAGTCTTCCTAGCCACTAATATTAGTGAGCTATTTTCGGGTCCTATCCCTGTCAAGTACAAAGATCCAGGTAGCCCTACCATTGCCTGCACAATAGGACAAGCCGAGATTAGTCGGGCACTTCTTGACTTGGGAGCAAGTATCAACTTGCTTCCATTCTCTGTTTATCAACAACTCGGGTTGGGTGACCTTAGTCCAACTCGAGTCACCATCCAACTGGCTGACCGTTCTGTTAAAGTTCCAAAAGGGGAAATTAACGATGTCCTGATTCGGGTAGGAGAGTTCATATACCCTGTCGATTTCATAGTTTTGGAGACACAACCTGTGTCCAACTCCAATCGTAGGGCTCAAACTCCGGTCATCCTAGGTCGACCATTCCTTGCCACTGCTAATGCCATCATCAATTGCAGGAATGGGTCTATGAGGTTAACCTTTGGAGACATGACTAGAGAAGTCAATGTCTTCCATCTAGGAAAACAACCCCGTGACATCGAGGACCAAACTTTTGAAGTAAACCAAATTGAGAACTTGACAAGTGAACACGGGGAAGAATTGGAATCAGAAATGGAGATTGACTTCGAGTTAGAGTCTGATGACTTTAATCTCGATCAGGTGGTAGATTCTGCCGTGAATTGGGCTTCAAACCCAATTTCACCTATAATGGAGCCAACAGATTTGACTAGTCCTTCTAGTGAGCCTGCCTCTTCCTTAGAATTGAAAGCCCTTCCTGCGCATCTCAAGTACGCCTATCTAGGCGAACAAGAGACATTTCCCGTCATCATTGCCTCTCATTTAAATGACGGGGAAGAAAAAGATTTGAAAGATATTCTAAGGAAACATAAGGAAGCCATCGGGTGGACTATGACTGATATTAAGGGATTAAGTCCAACCATCGTTCAACACCGCATCCATCTCAATGAAGACGCCACACCCAAGAGAGACCCGCAGCGTAGGTTAAACCCTATTATGCAAGAGGCTGTTCATGCTGAAATCATAAAACTCTTAGACAATGGGATAATTTATCCCATTTCGGATAGCCAATGGGTCAGTCCTGTCCACGCGGTCCCAAAGAAATCTGGTTTCACCGTAGTGGAAAACGAGAACAAAGAGTTGGTTCAAACTCGACTTCCCACGAAGATTCGAGTTTGCATTGACTATAGGAAACTGAATGCTGCAACTCGTAAGGACCATTTTCCACTTCCCTTCATTGATCAGATGCTTGAACGTTTAGCGGGTCACGAGTACTACTGCTTCTTGGACGGTTACTCGGGCTATAACCAGATCCCTATCGCTCCTGAGGACCAAGAAAAGACTACGTTTACCTGTCCATTTGGGACATTTGCTTATCGTCGAATGCCATTCGGCTTATGCAATGCCCCAGCAACGTTTCAACGTTGCATGTTGAGTCTTTTCTCTGACATGGTAGAGCGCTTCTTAGAAATCTTCATGGATGATTTCTCCATCTACGGAGATTCATTCACTCAATGTCTCCACCATCTTGAACTCGTCCTCCAACGTTGTGCTGAAAACATTTGACACTAAACTGGGAGAAATGCCACTTCATGGTGAAACATGGAATTGTCTTGGGTCATGAAATATCCAAGAAAGGAATAGAAGTGGATAGAGCCAAAATCGAGGTTATTGCTAAGCTTCCCATGCCCAAATGCGTTAAGGACATTAGATCCTTCTTAGGACACGCTGGTTTCTACCGAAGATTTATCAAGGATTTTAGCAAAATTGCTAGGCCCTTGACTAATCTGTTAGCTAAGGATGTGTCCTTCACTTTCGATGCTGACTGCATCACCTCTTGGGAGAAGCTTAAGAGAGAGCTGATTTCTGCACCAATCATATCTGCACCGGATTGGTCTAAGCCGTTTGAGATTATGTGCGATGCTTCTGATTTTGCCATAGGCGCTGTCCTAGGACAACGTATTGATAACAAGCAGCACGTGATCTACTACTCTAGTAGGACTCTCAATGACGCTCAACTGAACTACACTACGACCGAGAAGGAATTCTTGGCAGTAGTGTTTGCCTTAGAGAAGTTTCGTCCCTACCTACTAGGGTCCAAAACTACCATCTTCACCGATCATTCTGCACTTAGGTATCTCATGATGAAGAAGGATGCCAAGGCCCGACTCATTCGTTGGATCCTCCTTCTTCAAGAATTCGATCTCGAAATTCGAGACAAGAAAGGTGTAGAAAATGTCGTTGCTGACCATCTCTCACGGATTCCCATTCTCCATGCAACGAATTACCCATCAATGAGGATTTTCCTGATGAACATCTCTTAGCTATCTCTAGGGAACCTTGGTTTGCTGATATAGTGAATTACTTAGTCACAAACCAAACTCCGTCTCATTGGTCCAAAAATGATGTTTACCGGTTCTTATCCCAAGTCCGGTATTTCTTTTGGGAGGAACCGTATCTTTTCAAGTACTGTTCCGACCAAATTATTAGGAGATGCATTCCCGATGAGGAGGTTAGGAGTGTTCTGTCCTTTTGTCACGAACTTGCATGCGGTGGACACTTTGGTCCCCGCAAGACTGCTGAAAAGGTGCTACAAAGCGGGTTTTATTGGCCCACTCTGTTCAAGGATGCCTATGATTATTGCAAGACGTGCCCTAGATGCCAAATGGTAGGTAGGATCTCACATCGAAATATGATGCCCCTCAACCCAATTCTAGAAATAGAACTCTTTGATGTTTGGGGCATCGACTTTATGGGTCCATTTCCTAACTCATTTGGGAACCAATACATATTGGTTGCTGTGGACTACGTGTCCAAGTGGGTAGAAGCCATTCCTTGTAAAACTAATGATAACAAAGTTGTCATAAAGTTTTTGAGAGAGAACATTTTTTCCCGCTTCGGAACCCCTCGTGCTATCATCAGTGATAATGGCACCCACTTTTGCAATAGATCTTTTGAAGCCCTTATGCGAAAGTATGCCATAACTCACAAGTTGTCCACACCATATCATCCTCAAACCAGTGGGCAAGTTGAGGTTTCAAATAGACAAGTCAAACTTATATTGGAGAAAACTGTGAACCAAAACCGGAAAGATTGGTCCTTAAAACTTGTAGATGCTCTATGGGCCTACAGGACCGCTTTCAAGACGATTTTAGGAATGTCTCCCTATAGGTTAGTCTATGGCAAACCTTGTCACTTGCCCGTTGAGTTAGAGCACCGAGCCTTATGGGCAATCAAGCAGTTGAATTTCGATTTGACTAAGGCCGGTGACCTTCGAAATTACAAATTTCCGAATTGGAGGAATTGAGAAATGAGGCCTATGAAAATGCTAGGATCACTAAAGATAGAGTGAAGATTTTTCATGACAAGCACATCATAAGAAAAACCTTTGTCCCTGGTCAAAAAGTCTTACTCTACAATTCTAGGCTTCATCTTTTCCCAGGAAAATTGAAATCACGATGGACTGGGCCATTCGTTGTAAAAACAGTGTTTCCACATGGTGCAGTTGAGATCAGTGACCCCAAGAATGGAAATGACTTTAAGGTAAATGGTCAACGCCTTAAACCTTTCTTGGAATCGGTGCCGGTAGATGAAACGGTAATGGGTCTTTTTGACCCAGTGTATCGGTAACTTTCCTCCTTTCCATTTTATTTCATGCACTTATACATTTCTTTCATACATTGGGGACAATGCATGAGATAAGTGTGGGGGAGGGTTCTAACATGGCTGAAAAAAAAAAAAAAAAAAAAAAAAAAAATGGATATATTAAAAAAATAAAATAAATAAAGGGTAGACAATATTTTGATATATTTTTTGTAAGAATTTAAGTCAATTTTAAGGAATAGGAGAATCATAATTAGGATTTCTTACACTTGGTCGAAATAAAATAACTTGTTTGATTTTTAGGGTCAGGAAGAAATTTGGGAAAGTAATTTAGTCTTGATATTTACCTTAATGACATATGCACACAAAATACACTTACACACTTAGGGTTTGAAAACAGAGACTCTTATGCCTATAAAAAAAAAACAAGTCTAATTATTGAGTAGCTAGGTGCTTTGGCCTAAGCAAGCCTTAGTATTTATGCAAAAGATAATTAGACAAGTTTGAAAAAAAAGGGTATTCTCTGATTAAGCTGGGTATTTATGCCTCATGAAGCATAAATATTCACGCCTAAAAGGGGTACCTCGTATAAATAATGTGTATCCTCTGATTAAGCTGGGTATTTATGCCTCATGAAGCATAAGTATTCACGCCTAAAAGGGTTACATAGTATAAATAAAAACCTTGGTTTCGTGGCCTTATCTGCTCGGGTGTTTAGGTCCTTAGGGGTGTTTTCTCACCTGGTGCCCTAAAACCGTCCGGTTTGGGTGTCACCGACTGAAAGCTCGTTACATGGGCAGATTAGAAAGCCTAATGAAATTGAGGAATAAAAGTTCACAAAAAAATAAATAAATATGAGGCATAGGAGTTAATGTTGAAGAACCCTTAGTAAACTTCACAGTCACGATGGTGCATACGAATCAGGGTAAATTAATAGACTAGATGAGAAGTACAATTTGACTCCTTACTTAATTGATGACATGTTTTTGAATGGAGACTAAGTTTAGGAATGAAAAATTTGATATTCCTATAACTTATAGATTACTTAAGATCTCACAAATATACTTCAAATATTTTCTCCTTCAAAATATAAAAAAAAAATGCTTTTCGAAAATACTAACATTTTCTCTTCCTTTTTGGATTTTGTGGGTGTAATCCGCTGAAAACCCTCACGAGACAAAACTCGTCCTCTAGGGGTGACCTAGAGGTTTAACGGCTTGTTGCACATGCTCAGTGCAATCGAGTGACCTGCGAAAGTGGTCTAATAATTGATTCGAGTTAGTCTAATGATTTTTTGCTCGAGGGCGAGCAAAAGATAAGTGTGGGGGTGTGATTTGTCACATACATTGCATTTATGTTGTCACTTTACCACACTTGTATGCTAATAAATGATATTAATAAGTGTCTTTTTTCTTTGCTAAATGTAGGCCCAAATGCTCAAGGAAATAAATGAGGAACAAGCCCAAAAGCCACTTTATTCTGAATTAATTCAGAATAAATTCGAAGTGAAGAAGTCTGGGCTATATCTTGGCATATCAAAGGGTTGAGAAAAATCCTCCTTGAATCGAGGAATCGAAGCCAGAAAATCAAAAGCTGATTCAGTCAGCGGTTGAAGCAGCAACAAGAAAACCAGCAGGAGATGCGAGCCCCACTTCAAACCAGGAGCCTCCTCCCCTTTGGTGTGGCCACGTGGCCACACCAGGGCCGCGGAAACGCGGCCCAAGCCGCGTTTCCGCGGCCAACTGATTTCAGTTGGGGGAGCGTTTGCTCCCCCAACGTTCCCGGGATCCTGATTCTTTGATTTTTGGCTATAAATACCTCTTTCAGCAGAGAAAAGGCAGCGAAGACTAGGATTAAATTTTGCACTTATTTTCTTAGGATCTAGGTTCATTGTTAGCTAGAAAGAAAGTTGTAATCTTGCTTTTTAAGTTGTAGTCCAGTTTCAAAAACTTGTGAGAGAGAGGACTGAGAGCTTGTACTTGAAGGTTGAAGTGACAGCAATACAAAAGTCGGGCCGATTTCTCTTTCACTTGCAGTACGGTATGCTTTATATTATGTCGTTGTTTTCTTCGCTTTCCATGAGTAACTAAACACTTTTTCTGGGCTAGCTATCGACTCTCTCTTGTTTTCTTCTCTTCTGTTTTTAAAAGAAAAAGACCCGATGACTCATATGCATGCCTCCCTTAAAAGCCTTTCTTTTTGAAAGTGTTCTTGAAGGCACATGAGGATGGGTATGGATAGTTGATTCACCATTCTTTCTTGAACTTCTTGTGAATCGTTTTTAATTCATTCTTGCTTCTTCGCGCTTTATGTTTTAATATCCGATTCCAACTCTTTCTTGAAGAAAAAGGACTCAAACCTTCTGCATCTTATGTGCTTTACTCAAAGCTTTCTAAGAAAAGCAACTTTAAGTTTTGCAAATGATAACTTGAGGGACTTAATACTTTAAGAGAAGAATGAACAATTGAGTAGGAAGATAGTAAGCCCAGATTTGATTTCATTTAAAACAACATCACAACTCTTAAAGCTTTTTACAAATCACCTTCTCCAAATCCTTTTCTGAAAGTTGAAATTTCTCTTTTTCATCTCTTTTCCTTCCATTCTCTTTTTCCTAAAAACAACACAAATTCCTTGTTTTTAAAATGACTCATCGAAAAGCTTCCATCGCATCCCTCCTTGTGGACACGACCCGTTAGCCACAAGCTACACGGTACATTCTTAAACTCCTTGGTTGTTTTCATTATTTTAGCAATCACTTCCTGTTGGTGATAGTAGTCCAATGCTAGTCTTCGATGAGATCGGGGTGAACCCACATGATCCTTCTTGAGGAGTTGGGACGGGGCCTAAACCTTTCTCTTTTTGTTTTAGGGATCAATATTGATCACCCTTAGTTCCCCTTTCGGGGTGGAAACCACTTCGACTGGCGCTGGCGAGAGATCCCAACCAAATTGAAAGGGTGCTGTTACTGTCATATTAATCGTCATAATTTTTCTGCTCTGGACGGAGTTTGAGCACTTTCGCATCAATCAGAGCCTGGAGTACATCTTGAAGATCTAGCAATTTTTAGTGGGGTGCCCGAGCATCCTGTGTGGTACAAACAGTAGTTGAGGTCATCTGTCTTGCTCACCTCTTCAAGACGCCTTGCTTCTGGCAGCTTGAGCTTGTTACTTGATTGGTAGTGAAAAGTGCATTTTTATCATTACATTTACCATCACATTTTCATATTTATTCCTATAATTCTGCACATTTACTAATATTTGATTACTTATTTGTGTGCAGGCTTGAGTGTTTAATTAATAAAGAATAAAAGCTTAATGAAGCCCAAAAGCCCATATCCAAGCCCAAGTCCAAGCCCAAGTGCAAAAGTGCAATTACAAAAAGTCAAAAGTGCAAATACAAAGTGTAAATATTGCAAATACTACAAAGAGGGAAAGGATAGAATTCTATTCAACCCTAAATGCTTGGTGGTGAGGATAAATAAGAGTGCGAGGATGAGATTCGTTTTTTACGGGATTTGGATTTAGGGTAACTTGATTTCTAAGTTATCCCGAAAATCCAAAATGAGAGTCAGGATGCAACTTCCAGAAAGAAACGCCCAGATGGACGGACCAGAGGAGGCCACGCGCGAAAGCGCGTGGCTAACCGACATGACTTGGCCGCGGAAACGCGGCCCAAGCCGCGTTTCCCGCGGCATTCCTGCCTTATCTGTCTACCAGTTTTCGTGGAGGAGTCGTTCTGGGACTCTAATTCCTTCTGCACCTATAAATACCCCTACAGACGCAACAGAGAGGGATCCAGAGAAGATTAGGGTTTTCTTTAGCTTTTCCTTAAATTTCTGCACGTTGTAATTTCGTTTTTAATGGCATTGTGGAGAAGAAGGAGCTTGTATTTGGAGACATATTTTCGAATAAAGGTTACCTCTTTTGCATATTTGATTCTTGTCAATTTTATTTCTTTTCTCTGTGATTTATTGTTTTGGTTTTAATCTGTGATCTCTTGTTTTGTTTTTCCTTCTTTAACAATTCTTCTCATTAAGAAAGAAATAAAAAAATAATTATAAAAAAAATGATGTCTAACTAATTCCTTGTGTGGTTTGTTGATCTCTTAAATAACAACCCTAGGGCAAGTTAGGAGTTGAATCGATTGATGATCAAGTTTTAGAACCCTAGGTCTAAGATTGTTTTTCTTGAAGATTAAACTGATAATTAGATTTCTTAATCTAGATTGCACACTTAAACAACTCCTCATGACTTCATACTTAAGAACTAGGACAGCATAAATTTAAGATTAATCTTTCTTATGCTGTACTTAGAAGTTAGGATGAAACCTTGTTTAGTTTTTGGTAATGCATTAGTTAAATTCTAGTATCATCTTTCTTGCTTGAATCCTTCTTAATAAACCTAGGGTAAATCATATACATCTCAAGATGAAATTCAACATCCAAGACTTGCATTGTGGGTGTAGTAGTAGATCGGTAAAACCATACTTCTTTACTCATATATACTTCAAATATAATCCCTCCTTTGTTTTATTTGAAGCATACAGAGAAATTGGCCGAAAAGCTTGCATCGCATCCTTCCCTGAGGATCACGACCCGCTTTGGCCCTTGTTACAGCGGATAGTATTGAGACTAAGAACTCTACAACTCAATCTTTTTCTTTATAATTCTTAACTCTCAATCAAAATTTTGGCGCGTTGCCGGGGAAGGAACGGCACGATTTTCTCAAAATTAACTTGTTTATTCTTTCTGTTTGGCAGGTACAGAGAACAGGAAACTTAACAGCAAAAACCATATAGCAACTCTGTGCCTCTGCCCTCGAAGGCAGAGCAACAGAGCCTACTTCCATTGCCGCAAACGCGGCAAAAGCCGTAGAAACGCGGCACGAGTAGTTCACTACTAATTCATTTTTCTGCAGGTTGCTGAAATCTGGAAAATCTGATTTTCTGCTTTATTAAATTTCTCTGTGATCACCCTGAATATTACAGTAACTCATTTGTTGATAAATAAAAAAATTAGACTCTTGCATCTTAGGCACGTGTCTATTAATTTTTTTTATTTCTGTTGAAGAGTGCTGGCGACAAGGTACGTTTGCATAGCATATAGATTAGGAAACACTCTTGGCTGATTTACTGCTTTCTTGAGTGATTACTTTTCTACAGCTTTACACGTACACAAAAATATCTTAAGGGAATAACCCATAACAAGATAAGGTGGGAATTTCATCACCCTCCTTGGCCCACAAATCATATCCGTCACACTCACAACCCTAACCTTAAGTAAAATTTGACTAGACGTTGGCCCTAGGTTAACTCGGACTCAATAGGAGATTGACCGAAGGAGGAAAATTGTTCGAAATTAACTCTTGTCAAATCGGTGTCTAGGCAGGGGATTGAGGGCCAAAAGCCGAAGAACGGTGGTTATTTAATTAAGAAACGTCTCTGACGGAAAACCTCCCACCGGTCTTGCCACCTACCTGGCCGATTAGCTTGTGGTTAACGTCGACAGTAGACCTCCTAAGGATAGTCTAAAGTTAGGAGTCATCTAGGTCAAGGCTTACCCTAGATTAGGATTTTTGATTGTTTTTCTTTTTTATTGATTGATTGGGTGAACTTGTTTGCTAATTGTGCATGTCCGCTTGGTCGAGAGACCCACTTACATCCAGGCTAACTAGAACTAGTTCACCACCCGAGCAAAAAGCCCGACTCACACATGGCACAACCACCGTCACTCCAAGGTAGGTTCTATCCTATTAGAACCTCTCTTCCTTCTTCTTGCATCAAGCTTACCGATGAAGGTGTTGACCAATTTGAGCTCAAGCCCACAATACATCAACACCCTTCCCAAATTTCATGGACTTGAATCCGAAGATGCATACTTCTTCATAAGGGAATTTGAAGAAGTATGTCTCATGATGAATATACCTAAGTTAGGAAAAGATGTCATCAAACTTAGGTTTGTCCCCTTTGCTTTGAAGGATTTAGCAAAGAAATGGCTCTACAGTCTAGAGGCCGGTTCAATATCTTCTTGGGATAATTTCGTTAAGGCCTTCTTAAAGAAATTTTATCCCGTCCACAAGACTGCACTGATTAGGAAGAGCATCTTATATTTTAAGCAAATAGCCAATGAACCTTTTAGAAATACTTCGAACTTTTAAAGACCTCCTTGCCCAATGCCCTCACTATGGGATAGAGAAATGGCGACTTTGCCAAGTTCTATATGATGGATTAGATTATCAACTAAAACGCTGTTAGAATCCATGTGCCAAGGAGGATTTCTGCAAAAGAACGAAGATGAAGGATGGTTATTATATGAAGATTTAGCTGATAATACCATCCAATGGGAACCTACTCCGGAAAAATTTAGGACTAATGACCCTACTTCTTCTAAAGGAGGTATCCATTCCATTGAGGCCAACATAGCACCGATGCTAAGTTAGCTGCTGTGATGCGAAGACTAGAGGCTCTTGAAACTAAAGAACCAGTCTCTGTGAACCAAGTTAGCCCAACACCTTCGGCGGGCTGTACTTATTGTCAAGATATGAACCATGTGTTCGAGGAATGTCCCGTCTTTATCGCGCATCAAAGCTTGCCAGAACATATGAGTGCGGCCTTCACAAGGCCCGCCAACAATCCATATTCGCCCACCTACAATCCCTTTGGAGAATCATCCCCATTTTTCATGGGGCCTAAGCAACAATGATCAAACTAGGCCAAAATTCTCTAACAATTTCCAAAATCCGCCATATCAACAAATTTCCCTAGTCAAAATCCTCCACCATCTTTCCAAATTCGCAAATGGAAACAAGACTCTCAAATTTGAAAAGAAAGGTGGCACTCTAGTTAAAAGCCATGACACGCTGGCTCAAGTCTTACTAGGATAGAGATCCAATTGAACCAACAAGAGAGACAGAGGGGACTCTACCGAGTCAACCATTGCCAAATCCTAGGAATCCTAGGCTAGCCAATGAGGCTCAAGACCCAAACCAGTGTAACTTGGTTCATACACTAAGATCGGGGAAACAAGTTGATAATCAAGTATCCATGCCACGGATCCATCTCAGTCATCCATTCCATCTAGCTCCACTCTTTCTCCACCCAGCTCCAATGAAACTGAAGTTGAAAAGTCAGCAGACAGGTGCACCAGCCTATAGCCCCATTTCCAAATAGGCTTAGAAGCAACAACAATGCACATATGGAGAACTACTAGAGGTGTTCAATCAGTTAGGCTCACATCCCACTTCTTGATGCAATCCAACAGGTCCCTAGTTATGCCAAATTCCTTAAGGACTGTGCACCAAGAAAAGAAAGACAAATGTGCCTAAGAAGGTTTTCCTAGCCACTAACATTAGTGAGCTATTGTCCAACCAGATCCCTGTCAAGTACAAGGACCCTGGTTCCCCACCATCTCTTGCACCATAGGTCGAGCTGAAATCAATCGAGCACTCCTCGATTTAGGAGCTAGCATCAATTTGCTCCCTTTCTCCGTATATCAACAACTTAGATTAGGTGAACTCAACCCACCCAAGTTACTATTCAATTGGCTAACCGCTCAATCAAAGTTCCTAAGGGAGAGATCAATGACGTCCTCATACGTGTAGGAGAATTCATTTACCCAGTCGATTTTATTGTTTTAGAGACACAACCTATGTCTATCCTAGGTCCCAAACTCCCGTCATCTCAGGAAGACCGTTCCTAGCAACCGCAAATGCAATTATAAATTGTAGAACGGATCCATGAGATTGACTTTTGAGATATGACCAGGAAGTCAATGTTTTCAACCTAGGCAAGCATCCCTACGATGTGACCGACCAACCCTTTGAGGTTAACTTCATTGAAAACATGACGAGTGAGCACAATGAGGAGATCATACTAGAGTTAGAGGAAGAGGAAGACTTAGAATCAAGTGATCTCAACCTGATGAGATCGAATGGGAATCAAATCCTATTTCTATCGAGATGGGAGATTCTAGCTTAACACCTCCACCCATCGAGCCACCTCCTTCTTTGGAGTTAAAGGCCTTGCCTAAACATCTTAAGTACGCCTACCTAGGTGAACAAGAGACGTTACGGGTCATAGTTGCATCTAATTTGACTAATAGCCAAGAGGAGACCTACTGGCAACCCTTAGAGACATAGGGAAGCCATTGGTTGGACTATGGCAGATATCAAGGGACTGAGCCCTACGATAGTCCAGCATCGTATCCAACTAGAGGAAGGGGTTAGACCGAAGAGGGATCCACAGCGTAGGCTAAACCCACTTATGCAGAGGCTGTACAAGTCGAAATAGTGAAATTGTTAGATAATAGGATCATTATCCCATTTCCGATAGCGAATGGGTTAGCCCAATGCATGTGGTCCCAAAGAAGTCCAGCTTTACTGTGGTAGAAAACGACAAGCATGAGTTAGTGCGAACACGATTGCCTACCAAGGTTAGAGTATGCATAGACTATCGCAAGTTGAACGCCGCCACTAGGAAAGATCCATTTTCCTCTCCTTTATCGACCAAATGCTGGAAAGATTAGCCGGTCATGAGTATTACTGTTTCTTGGACGGTTATTCAGGTATAACCAAATCCCTATAGCCCCGGAGGACCAAGAAAAGACAACGTTCACGTGCCCATTTGGGACATTTGCCTACGTCGAATGCCTTTCGGCCTATGTAATGCCCCCGCCACATTCCAACGTTGTTTGTTAAGCCTTTTTTCTGATATGGTCGAGCATTTCTTAGAGATTTTCATGGACGACTTCTCCGTCTATGGAATTCATTTGACCAGTGTCTCCATCACTTAAGCTAGTGCTGAATAGGTGCACCGAAAGAACATGACCTCAATTGGGAAAGTGTCACTTCATGGTGCAGCATGGGATTGTCCTAGGTCATGAGATATCTAGGGAAGGAATCAAGGTAGACAAGGCCAAGGTGGAGATCATAGCAAACTTCCACTTCCACGATGCGTGAAGGACATTCGGTCTTTCTTAGGACACGCTGGGTTTTATCGTAGGTTCATTAAGGATTTAGCAAAATTGCTAACCCCTTACAAACCTTCTAGCTAAAGACGTGCCCTTCATCTTGATGATAGGTGTCATAGTGCGTGGGAGAAATTAAAGTGGAACTTATCTCTGCTCCTATCATCTCACCTCCAGACTGGTCCAAACCTTTTGAGATCATGTGCGATGCCTCAGATTTTGCGATAGGTGCTGTCTTAGGACAGCGGGAAGATAACAAGCAGCACGTGATCTACTATTCGAGTAGGACGCTCAATGATGCCCAAATGAACTATACTACAACCGAGAAGGAATTCTTGGCAGTAGTGTTTGCTTTGGAGAAATTCCGCCCATACCTACTTGGGACCAAGACCACGATTTTCACTGACCATTCTGCACTTTGATAATTTATGCTAAAAAAAGATGCGAAGGCCCGACTCATTCGTTGGATCCTTCTCCTTCAAGAATTCGATCTCGAAATTCGAGATAAAAAAGGTGTCAAAAATGTTGTCGCAGACCATCTCTCTCGTGTGCCAAACGCACCTTCCGACGAACTGCCCATTAATGACAATTTTCCCGCTGAACAACTTCTAGCCATCTCTAAGGAACCATGGTTTGCTGACATAGTAAATTACTTAGTCACAAACCAAACACCACCTAATTGGTCAAAACAGGATAGATACCGATTCTTGTCTCAAGTCCGGTATTACATGTGGGAAGATCCTTACCTTTTCAAATATTGTAGCGACCAAATTATTAGGAGATGTGTCCCCGACGAGGAAACTAGAAGCATTCTTGCCTTTGTCATGAGTTCGCTTGCGGTGGACACTTTGGTCCCCGTAAAACTGCCGAAAAGATTCTGCAAAGTGGCTTTTATTGGCCAACTGTGTTCAAAGACACATTCGAGTATTACAAAAATTGCACAAGATGTCAAATAATAGGAAGAATTTCCAAACGAAATATGATGCCCCTAAATCTAATTCTAGAAGTAGAACTTTTCGATGTCTGGGGCATTGATTTTATGGGACCCTTCCCTAATTCGTTTGGGCACCAATACATCTTGTTGGCCGTAAACTACGTATCAAAATGGGTTGAAGCCGTTCCTTGCAAGACAAATGACAACAAAGTTGTTGTCAAATTCTTGAAAGAAAATATCATCTCGCGCTTTGGAACCCCTCGTGCCATTATTAGTGACAATGGTACGCATTTTTGCAATAGAACTTTTGAGGCTCTTATGCGAAAATACGCCATAACTCACAAGTTGTTTACGCCCTACCATCCTCAAACTAGCGGACAGGTAGAAGTTTCCAATGGGCAAGTCAAGCTTATCTTGGAGAAAACTGTGAATCAGAATAGGAAGGACTGATCCACCAAACTGGTGGATGCCCTATGGGCATATAGGACTGCCTTTAAGACGATTCTAGGAATGTCTCCTTACAGACTAGTTTTTGGAAAGGCTTGTCACCTTCCTGTTGAGCTAGAGCACCGGGCCCTATGGGCAATTAAGCAGCTGAATCTCGATCTAGATAAGGCCGGTGAGCTTCGAAAATTGTAAATTTCTGAACTAGAGGAATTCAGGAACGAAGCATACGACAATGCGAAAATTGCAAAGGATAGGGTTAAGGTTTTTCATGATAAGTTCATCACGAGAAAAACTTTTGTCCAAGGACAAAAAGTTTTACTCTATAACTCTAGACTTCATCTCTTTCTCGGCAAGTTAAAGTCAAGATGGACAGGGCCCTTCATTGTTAAGACTGTGTTCCCACACGGAGCCATAGAGATCTACGACCCGAAAAATGGCAATGCATTCAAGGTAAATGGTCAACGTCTTAAAATCTTTTTGGAGTCAGTACCGGAAGTAAATGCAGCCATGGGTCTTTTTTACCCACTGTATCGGTAACTATATCTTTTTGCCAGTTCATGCATCCATGCATTTCATTCATACATTAGGGACAATGCATGAAACAAGTGTGGGGGAAGGGTATGTAAAGTAAAAAATAAATAAATAAAATAAAATAAAAAATATCTAAAAAAATAAAAAAATATTTTTCTCTTTATTTGTTCTAACATAAATAAAAAAATAAAAAAATAAAAAAATTTTATAAAAAGGATAGTATTTTGACTTATTTTTTGAAAGAAACCTAAGTTAGTTTTAAGAATTAGGAAAATCATGATTAGGATTTCTAAAAACTTGGTTAAAATAAATAAATTGTTTAATTTTTAGGTATAGGAGAAGAAATTGAATAAGTAATTAGTCTTGATTTTTACCTTAATGAAATGTGCATACCTAATATCTAGGATTCTAAGACAAAGACCCTTGTGCCTCATATATATAAAAAAAAAAATCACTAATTAAGCTAGATACATGTGCCTCAAGAAGCATAAGTATTCACGCCTAAAGGCGAGTTTATAAATAAGCGTCCTTAGTTTTGGGGCCTAGTTCACTCGAATTTGAGTCCAAGGGGTGTTTTCTCACCTGGTGCCCTAAAACCAACCAGTTTGGGAGTCACCGACTTTAAGATCACTACATGGGTGGATTAGAAAGCCTAAGAAAACTAAGAAATATTATATATGTATTAACACATCTAATAGTCAATTAGTTAGGCATGAGGGCCTCAAGAAGCCTTGATACTTACACGAAAGAAAATTAGATGAGTTATATATATTAAAAAAAATAAAATATAAAATAATCATAATAAAGAGGCATGAGAGTCCAAGTTAAGGAATTCTTAGATTTACAAGGGTGCGTATGACTTTTGGTAACAAAAAAAACTATACAAAAATTCAATTTTAATCCTTACCTAAAATGAATAACAATTCATTTTATTGAGACTAAGTTTAAGAATGAATAAAAATAATAATCCTAAAACTTATAGACTACTTAGTCTCTTCAAATATATTTCAAATATTTTCCTTTTTATGGATTTTGTGGGCGTAATCCGCTGAAAACTCTCACGAGACAACACTCGTCCTCTAGGGTAACCTAGGGGTTTAACGGCTTGTTGCACATGCTAAGTGCAACCGTGATTCCTACGAAAGTGAGTTAGCTAGATTAGTTTTTCTTTTTTTTGATTTTTACTCGAGGACGAGCAAAAAGATAAGTGTGGGGGTGTGATAGGTAGTAAAAAATGCATAAATTTCATCATCACATTTTCATATTTATTTATATAATCATGCACTATTACTAATATTTTGTTATTTAATGTGTGCAGGCCTTGAGTGTTTAATTAAATAAAGAATAAAAGCCTAATGAAGCCCAAAAGCCCATATCCAAGCCCAAGTGCAAAAGTGCAATTACAAAATGTCAAAAGTGCAAATACAAAGTGTAAATATTGCAAATACTATAAAGAGGGAAAGGATAGAATTCTATTCAACCCTAAATGCTTGGTGGATGAGGATAAATAAGAGTGCAAGGATGAGATTCGTTTTTGAAGGGATTTGAATTTAGGGTAACTTGATTTTCAAGTTATCCCGAAAATCCAAATCAAGAGTCGAGATACAACTTCCAGAAGAATCAACCCTGATGGACGGATCAGAGGAGCCACGCGCTTTCGCGCGTGGCCAACCGACACAACTTGGCCGCGGAAACGCGGCCCAAGCCGCGTTTCCGCGGCAATCTGGATGAGATCAGGTACCAGTTTTTCGTGGAGGAGTCGTTCTGGGACTCTAATTCCTTCTGCGCCTATAAATACCCCTGCAGACGCAACAGAGAGGGGATCCAGAGAAGATTAGGGTTTTCTTTAGCTTTTCCTTAATTTTTGCAATTTGTAATTTTATTTTAAAGGCATTGTGGAGAAGAAGGAGCTTGTATTTGGAAGACATATTTTCGAATAAAGGTTACCTCTTTTGCTATTTGATTCTTGTCAGTTAATTTTATTTCTTTTCTCTGTGATCTCTTGTTTTTGGTTTTTAATTTGTGATCTCTTGTTTCGTTTTGTTTTTCCTTCTTTAACAATTCTTCTCAAGTAAAAAAAATAATTAAAAAAAATAATTAAAAAAATGATGTCTAACTAATTCTTAGTATGGTTTGCTGATCTCTTAAGCAACCCTAGGACAGTTTAGGAGTTGAATAGATTGATGATCAATTTTTAGAAACCCTAAGTCTAAGATTGCTTTTCTTGAAGATTAAACTGATAGTTAGATTTCTTAATCTAAGTTGAACACTTAAACAACTCTTCATGACTTCATACTTAAGAACTAGGACAACATAAATTTAAGATAACACTTTTCTTATGCTGTACTTAGAAGTTAGGATGAAACTTTGTTTAGTTTTTGGTAATGCAACTTAGTTAAATTCTAGTATCATCTTTTCTTGCTTGAATCCTTCTTAATAAACCTAGGGTAAATCATATATATCTCAAGATGACATTCAACATCCAATACTTGCATTGTGGGTTGCGGTAATAGATCAGTAAAACCATACCTCTTTAATCATATTTCAAATCTAATCTCTCCTTTGTTTTATTTGAAGCATACAGAGAAATCGGCCGAAAAGCTTGCATCGCATCCTTCCCTGAGGATCACGACCCGCTTTGGCCCTTGCTACAGCGGATAGCATTGAGACTGAGAACTCTACAACTCAATCTTTTTCTCTATAAATTCTCAATTTCAATCACCGAACACCGGAGCACCTTTGCAAGCTTTACAAAGCATCCTTGAAAAGAAAAGAGAAAGAAGTGAATTTCACTGAACATGATGATCTTATAGGTGATTCAACTCATCTTGATGCTTCAGATTTTACTGATGATTTTGTTGATCTTCCAACCCATCATGACACTGGTGATAATTAGACATATGATTGTATTATCATATTTTGTTATTTGTAATTTCTCAAAATTATCTTTGAATGAAATATTTCACTTATAATAATATGTTTCAAATTTTATTCTCACCAAATTATTTATTTTGCATGAAGCTTGATATGGATTATTCTAATGATGAAGTCAAGACCAAAACTGGAGAGATTTGCATACCAGATAGCGGTACAACACGTACTATTCTCAAACATAAAAGGTACTTCTCTGAATTAAAACCAACAAAGGCAATCATCAATACAATATCAGGTCCTGTGACTTGATTGAAGGGACTGGTAAAGCCAGCTTTATATTGCCAAATGGAACAAAGTTTTTCATAAAAGATGCTTTGTTTTCACCAAAATTCAAAAGAAATTTGTTGAGTTTTAATGATATATATCTTCATGGATATGATACTCAGTCTGCAACTGAAGAAAATATGAAGTATATGTATCTTACTACTTATGTGTCAGGAAAGAAGTGCATATTAGAAAAACTAGCAAAGCTTTCCTCAGGATTGCATTATACATATATAAATGTGATAGAGTCACATATGGTAGTTAAAAGGGATACAGAGACATTAACTCTGTGGCATGATCGTTTAGGTCATCCTAGTTCAATGATGATGCGAAGAATTATTGAGAATTCACATGGACATACATTAAAGGGCCAGAAGATCCTTCAAGTTAGTAAAATTTCATGTGAGGCTTGTTCTCTAGGAAAATTAATCATGAGATCTTCACCAGCTAAAATAAAAACAGAATCACCTACATTTCTTGAACGTATCCAAGGTGATATCTGTGGGCCTATACACCCATTGTGTGGACTATTTAGATATTTTATGGTATTAATAGATGCCTCTAGTAGATGGTCCCACGTTTGTTTATTGTCAACTCGCAATGTGGCATTTGCGAGATTTCTTGCTCAGATAATTAGATTACGGGCACAATTTCCTGATTATACAATCAAGAAAGTTAGACTTGACAATGCTGGTGAGTTTACGTCTCAGGCTTTTAATGATTATGTAGATTCACCTAGAGGGGGGTGAATAGGTGATGGCTAATCTAATGGTCACTTAATGCCAAATAATGCGGAAGTATAAACTATTATGACCTAAACTAATCTTTTACACTAAACACCACGTATAACACAAGAGTTTGCCGAATTTCCCGTGAAGGGCTCTGGAAAAACTCCTCTAGATTCCCCTTGATAAGGGTTGAGGTGCCGCGTTGGCTCTCTTGGTTAAATACAAGTGTTAGCAAACAACCCAAACATGTATATCAATGAGCACAAATGAATATATCAAGCATATAAAGATAGACAATAAAAGTATGCAAGATATAAACGAGAGACAAAGAGAGAGAGAGAGAGAGAGCAATCGCAAGCACAAGGGATTTGTTTCGAGGTTCGAGAACACTTGCTCTACATCCCCGCCTTCGACACACGAAGGATTCCACTATAATCGATCCCAATGGATCACCCGGTGCCGCAACACCTACAAGCTCTCGGACTCTCTAGCCCGTACACACGCAAGCCCCACAAGCTTGCCGAGGCCGCACCTCAAACCAAGAGTTCGCACCCGAACTCGAAACAACCGAGTCCACACTAGGACCCGAAACAATGCGAACACAACCGTCCGCCTTCTCAAAGGAACAAAGTCGAACTTTGGTGATCACAACTCTTGATCACCTAAAATCCTCTCACAAAAACACTCCTATAGAATGAATAGCTCAATGGGTTGCTCAAGTGTTTGTGAGAAAAACAAGGAAAGAGTTGGTGGAGGAAAACTCAAAGAATCTCTTTTAACACTCTTGATAAAATCTTCCCTTTTGATAGGAAATATTTGCTCTCAAATATATGGAGAAAACCTCTTGAAAGGATAGGAAAAACTGGCTCTAAAAGTCTTCCAAAATCTTGGTGAAAACCAATGCCCAAACCCCCAAATTTATAGGCTCAGAAAAACTAGCCGTTGGGGTTCTGTCAGGCCTGTCGGTCGACCGTCCGGCCGACCGGCCAACGGTCATATTTCAGACCGTTTGAGCCATCGGTCGACCGGGCGGTCGACCGAGCCAAGATACAGAGAGCAATCTCTCTGTCCAGTCGACCGCACGGTCGGCCGGGGCCTTTCCAGAGAGCAGAGCTCTCTGGACGGTCGACCGGGTCGGTCGGCCGGCCATCCTGCAGAACTGGCGTGCACGTCTGTGCACGTCGGTCGACCGAGTCGGTCGACCGACTTCAGCCCTAGTCGACTTGGTCGGTCGACTAGTCGACTTGCTGAAGCTTGGAACAGAAAAACTAGGGATTAAAACTTGGTCTTTTTGATTTAAATAAAATCCCATAAAATACTGAAAAATATACAAAAATAGTTTTACCAATATACTTTGATAAACAAACATGCTTGCACAAAATCAAGGCATGTTATAAAAGATTTGGACTATTTTTGTAAGTTGGAAATATTTGCTTAAATGAAAACTAGTATTTTTCTAAAACTTGTTTTCCAAACTTCTTCATGATACAAAAACTAGATATTTTGAATTCATTAAAGCATAGTGTGTATGGATATGATCCACTACACAATTAAGATGAAATATCTATGTTTTTGGCATTAAGCTCTAAATATGGTTTTGGTTTAAAACATGTATAAAAGAAATTCCAGAAACCAAAAAGTATTTTTCCAATGTAAAATCTTTTGTAAAAACAAAACTATCAAGAGTGTGTGTGTATATGTATACTTGAGCAATCCACTAACTACTCTATCCTTTACATTTTAACTAAAACAAAATCTTACTAAAAACAAACCTAGACACAAGTCTTCATCTTCTTGAAGTCTTCACTTGAAGCCTTCTCATCTTCTAGACTTGGTCCAAACACGATCCAACGAGCTCAACTCTTAATGTGGTCTGATGCATAGGCTCGTGAATCAACCGGTGCTAGCTCCAAAACTTGACTTTAAGTCCTTTGTTGAAGCTCCACACCTACTAAGATCTTGATAACAAATCTGTCACTAATTAAAAATAAGATCATTAGTACTATAACTACATGAGTTGATCATCATCAAAACTAGAGTGATGGGCCTTTGGGCCAACAGATTATTGTATGTCAATTGGAATAGTTGTTGAACATCCTGTTGCTCATGTACATACACAAAATGGTTTGGCTGAGTCACTGATTAAGCGCCTCCAACTTATTGCTAGATCATTAATAGTGAGAACAAAGCTTCCTATTTCTGTATGGGGTCATGCAGTTTTACATGCTGCAGCATTAATTCGCATCAGACCAAGTGCATATCATGAGTACTCCCCTCTACAATTAGCATTTGGTCAAGAACCAAATATTTTCCATCTTAGAATTTTTGGTTGTGCGTATATGTACCGATTGCTCCATCACAACGTACAAAGATGGGTCCTCAAAGGAGACTGAGAATATATGTCGGCTATGAATCTCCTTCTATTATAAGATATCTTGAGCCTAAAACTGGTGATGTTTTTACGGCTCGGTTTGCCGATTGCCACTTCAATGAGGCAATTTTTCCAGCATTAGGGGGAGAAAAGAAACAGCTGGAGAAGGAGATTACATGGAGTGAACCATCTTTATTGCATCTTGATCCTCACACAAAACAAAGTGAATCAGAAGTGCAAAAGATTATGCATTTACAAGAAATAGCAAATCAATTACCAGATGCGTTCACCGATACGAAAAGAGTGACTAAATCATATATACCAGCTGTAAATGCTCCTGCTCGGATTGAAATCCCAAAAGGACAATCCGAGAATGAAGTCACTAATGAGTCTAAGACACGCCTGAAGCGTGGTAGACCAATCGGTTCCAAAAATAAATCCTCGAAAAAGAAAAGGAGCAGATAAGCACGATGACCCCAATGTGCAAGAATGTGTTCCAAAAGAAACACAAAATAAGCCTAATAAATAAGAATGTGTTCCAGAAGAAACACAAGATAAGACAAATCAAGAGATGGAAAATCCTGAAGATATAGAAAATCATGAGATCTCTATTGATTATGTCAATACAGGAGGATTATGGAATCACAATGAGATGGAAATATGGATGAAATATTTTCCTATTCCGTAGCATGTGATATTGTTAACGGAAGTGAGGATCCTGAACCAAGATCCGTCACTGAATGTCAAAATAAACATGATTGGACAAAGTGGAAAGACGCTATACAGGCTGAATTAAGTTCGCTCAATAAGCGTAAAGTATTTGGACCTATTATTCTCACGCCTGAAGCCGTGAGGCCAGTAGGATACAAATGGGTCTTTGTACGAAAACGCAACGAGAAAAACGAGATTGTGAGGTATAAAGCTCGACTTGTTGCTCAAGGTTTTTCGCAAAGACCTGGAATTGATTATGAAGAAACATATTCTCCAGTAATGGATGCAATTACGTTTAGATATTTAATCAGCCTAGCAGTTTCTAAAATTTAGAAATGCATCTTATGGATGTTGTTACAGCTTATTTTATATGGGTCGCTTGATAGCGATATTTATATGAAAATCCCTGAAGGATTTAAAATGCCTGAAACATTAAGTTCAAAACCTAAAGAATTATATTCGATCAAATTACAAAGATCGTTATATGGGTTAAAACAATCAGGACGCATGTGGTATAATCGCTTAAGCGAGTATTTATTAAAAGAAGGATATGTGAATAATCCTATATACCCATGTGTTTTTATAAAGAAAACAACATCCGGATTCATTATCATTGCTGTATATGTTGATGATTTAAATATTATTGGGACTCACAAAGAAATCCTAGAAGCAATGATATATTTAAAGAATGAATTTGAAATGAAAGCCCTTGGGAAAACCAAATATTGTATTGGTTTACAGATTGAGCACTTTCAAAGTGGAATACTTTTGCATCAATCAAATTACACTGAAAAGGTCTTAAAATGCTTTAACATGGATAAAGCAAATCCTTTAAGCACTCCAATGGTTGTTAGATCATTAAATGTTGAAAAGGATCCATTTCGCCCTCGCGAAGATAATGAAGAGGTTCTTGGTCCTGAAGTACCATACCTCAGTGCAATTGGAGCTCTTATCTATCTGGCTAATTGTACCCGACCAGATATAGCATTTGCTACTAATTTATTAGCAAGATTTAGCTCATCTCCTACACGGAGACATTGGAATGGTATTAAATATATATTTCGTTATCTTCGAGGAACAACTAACTTTGGTTTGTTTTATTCCAGAGGATCAAAACAAGAAATAACTGGTTATGCAGATGCAGGTTATTTGTCAGATTCACATAAAGGCAGGTCTCAAACAGGATATGTGTTCACATGTGGAGGTGCAGCGATCTCTTGGCGTTCACAAAAGCAGACACTTATTGCCACTTCTTCTAATCATGCTGAAGTCATAGCACTCCATGAAGCAAGTCGAGAATGTGTATGGCTAAGGTCTGTAACTCAACACATCCAAGAAACTTGTGGATTACCAGTCAACAGAGATCCAATAGTACTGTTTGAAGACAATGTTGCATGCGTCGCTCAAATGAAGGAAGGATTCATCAAAAGCGACCGCACCAAGCATATACCCCCGAAGTTCTTCTCATTCAACCAAGAGCTTGAAAAGGATAAGAAAATTAATATTCAGTATATCCGATCAAGTGATAATGTGGCAGATCTCTTTACAAAGGCACTTTCCTTTACAACTCTCAGAAAGCTTATTCATGATATTGGGATGCATCATAAGCGAGACTTATGAAGAAGAACTACTTATGTCAACTTGAGGGGGAGCTTACGTGGCTGCACTCTTTTTCTCTTACTATGGTTTTGTCCCACAGGGTTTCCTGGTAAGGTTTTTAACGAGGCAGCATAGAACACGTATACAGAGATGATGTACTATTTTTTCCTTCGCTATGGTTTTGTCCCACTGGGTTTTCCTAGCAAGGTTTTTAATGAGACATCATACATGGTTGGCAGCCAAGGGGGAGTGTTATGAAACGTGAAAAGTGGCTGCCTATCTTTACTGTGCACCATTAATGAGTTTACTATGCGCTGATGCAAGCGATGACGCAAGTGCTGATGTAAGCAATGACGCAAGCGTGCATAGTGACTGCATGGTACCCCAAAGTTTTTCTATAAATAGGCCCTTCCTGATTCATTTCAATGTACACACTTCAGAATCAATAAGAATTTCTATTTCTACTCTGTCTCTAGAATTCTCTGTTTTGATGTTATATTTCTCAGAGTTTTACAACAGCTTTATTATTATGAGAGACTTAGTGACTCCCGCACACTTTGTTTCCACGCGTCACTATGGTATGTCCATTTGCAAGGTCGCAATCGTGTGTTTGTCTTTTCAAACATTTTGATTAATATTTAATATTTTTTTCCTTCCCAAATGCTAATAATAGTATTATAAACTTTCTCTTAGGGGTGGCCAACGGGACGAATCGGGTTGATTCGTCCCGTCTGGCAAACGAATCCATGACGAGACGGGTTGGACCCGTCTTGTCACGGGTTAAACGGGACTGGTTGAAAACCCTGACCCGATTCGTTACCGGATTCGGCGAGACGGTTTGGACCCGTCTCGCCTATTTTTATTTTTTTTTAATTCGATAATTCATAAATTTTAAAATTTAAAGTTAAAAGAAAATAGGAAAAAATAGGAAAAAAGAGGAAATTTTTTTAAAAATTTTCTAAAATTATAAAAAAAATAGAATTGATTTTTACTAATTACAAGTTTTTTTTGTAAGACAAATTATTTTATTAATATGAAAAAATCATATACATTGCTCATCACATATATAATGTACATAAAACTCATCTCGTATACATAACAAAACTCTGGTGCTCATCTCATACAATGTATATAAAAAACTCTGGTGGTTCTCTATTCGTCATCCTCGTCATGTTCAAATTCTTCATCCAGAATAGCTTTTCCTTGTGTGCGTCTTTCTGCATCGAACCAGTCCTTTAAGCAAACCGCCATCTCCAAGTGTTTCGGCGTCAGCCTGCTCCTCCAGGGTGTCAAAACTCTACCACCTGCAGAAAACGCGCTATCGGACGCTACTGTAGAGGCCGGAGGTGTTAGTATATCTCGGGCCATGGTAGAAAGAACAGGAAATTGTTTTCTCTGTTCTTTCCACCACGACAAAACATCAAATGTTTCCCATGGTTCATCATCATTTTCATTTATTTCAGCAGGCATTGTATTCAAATATAAATTAAGTTCATCAAATGAACCTGCTCCTGAAGAGTGTTTTCTTTCTAGTATTAGAGGAAAGTATACTTTTAAAATTAGATAATCTTTTACCTAGACTACTAGAAGAAGTTTGTGATAGTGTAGGTGCCCTAAATTCAGAAGAAGAAGGTGAAAATAACTCATCTCTGTACAATGAGTACATTTCTTTTAAAAGAGATCTAATTTCTAAAAGTAATTTATCTACATCTTGTTCATAATTTAAACATAAAATAAAATTAGATAATAAAAGTTTTAAATTATCTATTTTAATTTTAGGATCCATAATTGCAGCTAAGTAAAATAAAAAAGACATATTTTCAAAATATTTTCAAAATTTTTCTTCCATATCATGTATAGCCTCTTCAAGACTATCATCATCTCTATATGCAGCAAATACTTGAGCAATTTCATTAAGATTATAAAAACTAAGTTACATGTGGGATAATACGTACCAGAAAGTGCTTTTGTGGCAGTGTCAAATTTTTCTAGAAAAGTACAAAAAATTTCATATAATTTCCACTCTTCATCACTAATATAAAGAGATGAACATTCATTTATTGTAAAAAATTGAATTGCTTGTTTAAAAGGAAGGCAATCTTTAATCATATAGTAGCTTGAATTCCAACGAGTTTTCACATCTGCTTGGAGCAGTTTTTCTTTTAGTCCACATTGTCGGCAATAACCTTTAAAAGATTGTCTCCTAGGTCCACTGTGTTTTATATGTAAAATAATTTCTTTAACTTTATAAATATATTTGTCTAAGAGTTTTAGACCATCTTGTACACATAAATTCAATATATGGCAAACACATCTAACATGAAAAAGTTTACCATTTAAAATTGGATCTAATACCGTTTTCAATTGTCTTATTGAAGCAGTATTTTCACTTGCATTATCAAAAGAAATAGAAAATATTTTATTTCTATACCATAATTTCTACAAGTAAGAAAAATTGAATTTGCTACATTTGTAGCAGAATGTTTCTCAGAAAATTTAGAAAATGATAAAATACGTTTTTGTAAAATCCAATTATCATCAATAAAGTGAGCAGTAACACATAAATAATGAATAAGATTAAGAGCTTCCCATATATCGGAAGTTAATGAAATTTTTCTAGCATCACTAGTAAAAAGAGCCTTCAAAATATTTTTTCTATTTACAAATAAATCTTCAATTTCTCTAGTTATAGTTTGTCTGCTAATTCTCTTATAATCAGGAGCAAAAACAGATTTAAGATAATCAACTAATGCATCTGATTCAGTAAAAGAAAATGGAAGTTCTGCTCGAACAATAAATTCAGCTAACTTATGTTTATTTACTTCAGGCTTATATCTCTAAGTGGAGAGTGTGCCTGAATCAGCTAATATTTGTGCTTGTTATGGTGGTAAACCGTGACTTTTAGCATGCTTTTTTTCATAGTGTTTATTAAGAACACCTGTACCGTATCCTTCTTTATGATCAAATAGTTGATGACAGTACTTACATTCTGCCTTTCTTCTACCTTCAACAATCTTTTTTACAAAATGGTTCCATACTGCAGAAGTTTTGGCTCTTGCTTTAGTGGTTGTGCTTGTGCTTGTGCTAGTTGGTTCAGGTTGTTGTGTTTCTGGAACTATAGTGTCATGCTGTGTTGGTTGTGTATCGTATTGTTCTTGTGTTTCAATAAAAAAAGGAGACAGAGATTGTGCGTGCATTGATAATGTTGACATTAAAAGTTGAGAATATGAGGCATATTGAGGAGGGAAGGAAATGGAATGCCGACCTGTACCACTATCACTGGCATATGCAGCATGTGTATATGGTGCAAAACCACTGTAGTCAAATGTATAGCTTGACGAACTGTGATAGGGAGCAAATGCGGATGTTGGTGGAGCATAGCTGTATGGTGGGTAAGCGGTATATGCTGACGATGAGCTACCGCCAACTTCGGTGTAAGGTGCGACAGCTAACGGATTGTGTGTTGATGAAGAGTTACCACCGGCTTCGGATGAGGAACCGCCAGTACTCCAGTTGGGCTCCATTAGACTAGACTGAAAGTTGGTAGAGATTTGTAATTGTAAGAGAATAAGAGTGAATTAGAAGATGAAAATAGAAGAGAGAGAGTTGAGATGAAGTGAGAATGTGAGATGAAAATGAATGAGGGTAGAGGGTATTTATAGAGGATTAGAGGTTAGGGTAAAAAAAAAAAAATTTTTAATGGGCCAACGGCTCATTTTTGAGCCGTTGAGGGTTTAAAACAAAAAATTTTTTAATATAGGGGGCGCAGAATAATTTTCCCTTCTAACGTTCTTTTAAAATTATTGGACTTAAAAAAAAAAAATTAAGAAGGGGGGGTCAGGGAAATTTTCCCCGACCCGATTCGTCCCGTGAGTCGTCACGGGACGAATCGAATTCATCTCGTGACGACGGGACCGGTCAACCCGTTTGGACCCGCCCCTAAACGGGCGGGTACGGGTTGACCCGCGACCCGCACTGTGCGACTCCGACGAGTCGCACAGTACGGGGCGGGGCGGGTCGACGCAGGTTGACCCGCCCCGGTGGCCACCCCTACTATCTCTTCAAAAGTGGAACAGACTGTATATATATTTACAAAAGAAGAAAAAAGGAAAAACAAATTAGTGATAGCTATGCGCAAGCAAAAGTGACAGAATCACGATAAATTTTTTTTGATAATTTCTATGCATTTTTTTGCGTTCCTTTGTTGCTAAGTTACTGTAATATTATTGAGTCACTGTAACACACTTCCGAATCTTCCACCTCCCCAAATTTTGCTGTGAGATCATCACCAACTGTCCAATTCTCTCTCTCTTCCTTTTCTTCTGTTCTCAAGTTAATAACTCATTGTTATCTTAATTTAAAGGGCCACGCCCTCATTTTTCCACACAAAAGTGTTCCTCTCCCCATTTCTGTTTCCTCTCCACATCAGTCATCATCATTTGCTCTTGTCTCCATCAATACAGCTTCAATGGAGTCCTCTTCCTCATTTCTCAGCTCCCCATTTCTTTCTTTCTTGTCTCCACATTTCACTATCTTCCTCATCTTCCCTTTATAAATACCTCATCTTTCCTCTCGTTTTTGTCAACATTGATTTGCTCTCTTTCTTGCTGTTTTCTCTAGTGTGACTCATCAAGCTCACACATTTCTGCTTCAATCTCATGCATAGCCCCTTTTCCTCATCTGGGTACTCTCCCATTTCTCCATTCTCCATTCCTTTGCCCAATTTTAGTTACTTTCCCTTGAAGTAATAAAGTCTCGCCCCTTTTTGAGTATTTTGGTTGGGTTTAACTTTTATCTTCAAGTTTTTCTTATTAATCCAAAAAAATGTGCTCTTTTGCTTGCCTGGGTCATCTTTGTTTCTTATTAGCGTCCCAAATTTAGATTTTTTTTTAAAGCATTTCCGCCAAAATAAAACTCTTCTTTCTTCAGGGTTTTGGTTTGCTTCTAGCTCTGTGCTTCAAGCTTCATTCTTTCGTCACTTTTTCCAAGGTTCAATCCCCAAATTTAACCTTTCTATTTAAACTCAGGGTTTCAATCAGCAAAATCAACTTTTTTCCCCTCACTGGTATTTGATGGGCAGCCAATTCAGCAGGAGTCCCAATCCCCTCTCCGGCGCTGGCGGCGATGGTGACATTGCTGCCACCGCTGCCGCCGCCACCATCACTAGCAGCAGCAACACCAGCATTGAGTATGTATCAGAGATGAGCTCCTATGAAGCAGACTGCCTCCAAGACCCCGAGCTCCAATCCTTCGACACGACCCTCCAGCAGCGCACCAGCCACGTCATCTCAACTCTGGCCGCCGGCGTCGACGTCCACTCCCCTCTCCTTCGACACCCTGAGGGAGGTCACCGGCTGCCTCCTCGACACCAACCAGGAAGTGGTCAAGATCATTTTGGAATACAAGAAAGACATATGGAAGAACCCCGAGCTCCTCGACCTTGTCGAAGAGTACTTTGAGAGCTCCCTTCAGACCCTAGACTTCTGCACTTCCTTAGAGAAGTGCCTCAAGAAAGCCCGCGACTCGCAGCTTATCATTCTTGTTGCTCTCAAAAGATTCGAAGAAGAGGAGCAATCAGAGGAGGAAGGGGAGACCAATGGGAAAATTGAAAGGAAGAAATACGAGAAGACATTGAAGGAACTGAGGCATTTTAAGGCTGCCGGAGATCCGTTCACTGAGGAATTCTTTCAGGCCTTTCAATCTGTTTACAGGCAGCAAGTTTCGATGCTTGAGCAGCTGAAAAAGAAAAAGAAAAAGCTCGACAAGAAGCTCAAGTCAATTAAAGCATGGAGGAAGATTTCGACTGTGATCTTTGTGTCTGTGTTTGCTTGGTGCTAATCTGTTCTGTGGTGGCTGCCGCAATGAGTGCGCCAACTGTTGTCACGGCATTGCCGCGTCTGCGGCGTCTGCGATGGGGCCGGTGGGGAAGTGGCTCAATTCACTTTGGAAAGGCTATTTGGATGCTTTGAAGGGGCAGCAGGAGGTGCTATACACAATGCAGGTTAGGACTTATGTCACAGTCTCGGATTTGGATAGCATCCGAGTTCTTGTGGATCAGTTGGAGGTTCAGATTGGTTCGTTGCTGCAAAACGTTGAGTTTGCGCTTCAAGAAGAAGATGCGGTGAAGTTTGTGATCGAGGAGATCAAGAAGAAGCTTGAGATGCTTATGAAGAGTGTTGAGGAGCTGGGGAAGCAGGCTGATCGGTGCAGCAGGGATATAAGAAGGGCGAGGACGGTTGTGTTGCAGAGGATCATTAGGCACCCGAATTGAATTGGAGGAGGTTCCCGGTATGCTTTTCTCCATTGGCGTCGTTCTTCTTTGCCTGCTATGTTTATTTTCTGACATGATGTTGTGTACTTGTTCAAGAAATGTGACATTGTCTATATGTGGTGTTTTAGATCTTTGTTTTAGATTGCTGAATTAGAGCTGATTTTGTGCAATAGTGTGAACTGTGAACTTGCTCTTCTCTTAATATATGTGGTGTTGTATACATCTTTCTTTCATATAACTGAATTTTGGAGTTGGTTTTATGAAACATTCTGAGCTTTGCATCTACTCATTTCTCATAATATATGCAGAGTGATAGTTCCTTCTACTTTTGACTTTAACTATTCAAGTGTTTGAGGTTAGATGTGTTCTATTTAAATAGATCAAGGATTGTGATATTAGTTTATCCTTGAGCGTTAGTGACAATTGAATTTAGGACAATTTATGAGATATAAATTGTCAAATAGAACTCTTTGGAGTAAACATGAAGCTGTGTGTCTTTTCTGATTAGATGATCAACCAATGATTATTAGATGAAGTTGTGAAATTTGGTGAAAGTTCCCGGAAACTCTACACTTCACCTAGGCGGTATCCACCCGAGCCCCTCGGAAAAAGTGTGGGCACCCAACAAGTTGATTAGAGCTTGAACGGTCCAATTGATTGCCATCAATCCAAGTCCGTATCCCCATCTCCATCCGCGAGAAACTGAGTCAGACGATCTTTGACTTAAGAATATGACTGAAATGATTCTGGCTTTTCCCAGTGTTATTATATTTACGCATGAATGCTTCAAAAATAAAATGGGTCTTCCCTCTGCAATGAAAAAGAATCTTTGAACGGGAACTTCTCTGGTAAAGACAACTGTACCGGCATACATCTATAGGCATGAATGAGAGAGCCTCTTTGGTCAAAGACTGAAGAGAGCATGAAAAAAAATGTTACGCTCTTAAACTTATCCCACTTCCTCTCCTATGTCTTCTCTTGAGAGCGAAAGCTATCTTCATAAGATGCTAGAACTGACTGTTTATCTCAAGTCCAATGGAGTAGGGGTGAGCAAAAATTAGGATAAACTGAACCGGGCCAAATTTTCGAACCGAACTGACAAATCCGATTCGAAACTAAACTGTAATTCGGTTCGGCTGGTTTTGATTTTGAAGATATCGGTTCAGTCGGTTTTGATTTTGAAAATATTGGTTCGGTTCGAATTTTCGGTTTTGCATTTGCCAAACCGAACCTACCGAATTATGTTGAATTGTGTTGAATTAGAAAGTTTGAAGTACTTGTATTAGTTAATTGTGTTGGATTGTAATTTGGTTTGTATTAATGGTGTAGTACTTGTAGCCTTGTAATTGTAGGAACTTAGAATTGATATTTTTAGTAAGTTTTAAATATTTATAAGGAAATTCTGTTAAATTTGAATTGTGATGCATTTAATTTACAATAATACAAATTCTGGCTCAAATAGCTATATGGGCCAAGGCCCAACTGAACGAGCCGAACCGAGCTGAACCAAAAAATTTGGTCCAGTTCTCAACTAAAATCGGTTCGGTTCGGTTATTACATAATTCGGTTCAAATTTTTGAAAAACCGAACCGACCGAGCCGATCCTTAACCCTACAACAGAGTGCGAACAAATGCTAATGCCCAGCTGATACAGTCCATGAGATCGTCTGTATCTGCTGCAATACTCACATCAATACGCCTTTTCATTTATGAAAAAAAATTTGAATCTCCCTCGGGGTTGGCTTACTACCCTGACATTACATGATTACTTTTCTACATACCATTGACTAGAATTTGGGATAGTAGTTGTACTGAATTTTGATAACCTATTGTTATTCTATGCTCTTGGCACATCTTATTCACAATCTCAGCTCATAGCAACGATAGCAATGGGGTTCTTTCATCAAGCTCAGTTTGTTAGCAATGGTAACAATATGGTGATTTTTTGGTTAATCATTGTTTAACTAAGCGGGGAGTGACGGTCTTTACAAATCCTAGTTTGCTGCTGTGGCTAAGGCGATCTTTTTCTATTTAGAAGTTAACCGTGCGTTAGAAGCTACCTTTCTTATCTTACTTTCTGACCGTCCTACATTCAGAAGGCCATATACTTGTCATTGAATATGTTCATTGTACACATGGAAAATAGCAAAATCCATAGTATCCTATGCTCCTGTTTTGGCATAAAGCTTGGATCACATTTTATGTCTAATTCATCATCACCCTGGGTAATGAGCCATGAACAGAAATATGAAATTGAGCTGCTTGAGCTTGTTTACCAAATAGCAATTGAATTTTGTGAAAGCTAAGCAGCATGGTTCACAGTCGCGGTCTCGGCCGCCGACTCGGCGGGCACTGAGACGGATCGGTCTCGGCGACTCGGATCGGTATCGGGCGATACGCGCAAAACGCTACATAGAAAGCTCAAAAAATTCTGAAAAAATCACGACAAATCTTGAAAAAATGTAGATATCTATATTCATGTATCACATATCCAAAATATATCACCTAGCACACTAAATATAAAGCGAAAGAATAAATACACGCGTCGTCAGTATAAGCATATCAAAATACATGCACAATATAGTAAATTGCACAAATTACATTCATAAATACATGCTAATGTAGTTATTTCCCTATTGAATTGCGATGAGGCACAAAATCAGCATCATAATACCGAGTCAATCGAGTCAACTTCGATTCTCGGCCGAGTCAGTCTCCTCTGAGTTGAGTCGACCGACTCGTGGCTCGGACTCGTCTCGGAGCGGGCCGAGACGGATACGACTCAGGCGACTCGTCTCCGACTTGGCCGAGTCTTTGAACCGTGCTAAGCAGTGCTGTCGTCATCCTTATTATGTATTTCAGAGAGGTGTCACTGCCAAGTTTTCTTGGTGACGACATGTTAATCTTGCAGCAAATTCTGTTAGTGGGCTTACTTATGGGGATCACTAATGATGGAGATCACTCTAGTTATTATTTAGTAGGCTTTTTTAGTTTTATTTTATTTAGTGTGTTTTTTTGGTCCCACATCGATTAAGATGAAGAAGTCTTTTTTGTAGGAGCCTATATAAGACCAAGAGTTGCAGTTATTAGACTAGACTATAATGAATTGAAATTAAACCCTTTTATTTAGCATGATGATTTGCTATCCAAATTGAATCTTTGCATGGTGATGTGCAGAGAGAGAGAGATAGAGAGAGATCTTGTGGGTGCTGAAACCCAAATTAAATCTTTATTCCCTAAACTCTAATTTCTCTTTCCTTTTTCTTCTCTTTCTTTCCCGTTCTACATCAGTTTGATATTAGAGCTAAAATCTTGAAATTTTTTCTCCACAAAAATCTCCTTTTCCACAAAAAAATCCAAACCCTAGATCCTTTACTCTTCCTTTCTCTTCTCTATTTGACAAAAAATGAAAAAAAGAAAAGAAAAAAAAAAAAAACTGAAAATTCATAACAATTACTGTTCATCTTCCTCTATGTTCTACATTGTTCCTCCTCAGATCGACCTCCACAATGTCGCCACAACCTCCACAACCTCGTTACTGCGCCCTCCATCGCTTCTGACATCGACAACGTCATAACCTCATCACATAACTCATGTCTTCTTCCTACACCCTCTCCCCAATTCATTGTGCTTCTTCCAATCTTCTTCATCGTCATCATCTTCATCATTGCCACCGTCCGCCGACGCCGCCGATCACACTGCCCGTCGACTTCATCTCCCTCGCCGCCATCCAGAAGCGGCACAGAAGCCGTCGCCGCCCAGGCTGACATCGTCTTCATCTTCACGACTTCATCTTCATCATGCTCCTCTCCCAGACCGCCGCCGCCGCCGCCGACACTGAGATCCTTGTGCCACCTTTGCGCCATCAACCTTATCCGCCGCCGAAGCCCTCGCCGACCAATCTCCTCCTCTCCCTCTGCGTCTTCCCCCGATTTCACCACGTCACTGATAGCACAAGTCCACCTCGCCACCACGGTCAATAGCCGCCTCCGTCGAGTTCACCGTCCACCAGTGACCTCGCCGTTGTCCAGAACCCACGCCACCATCGGTAGGCTTACGAAGCCCTAGGGTGATCAGGTAGAGGAGAAAAAAAAGCGGGTTGTGGGTTTCATTTTTCAAACCTGAATCAATTACTTATTGGGTTTAAGCTATCAAAACCCCCGAAGGATCCGACCCACATCATTCATTCAACTGGCTTTAGTGCCACTTGTACCAACCTGTTTTAGTTCCACTTGGACCGAGCCGGCTCAACCGAAAGCAAACTCAACCAACTCAGCTGAGTCCAAACTGAGTCAACTCAGTCCTATTCACAACAGTGTAACAGCAGCAGTCCAAAGCCCGTTTCAGGCCCAATCGTAGTCTGATTCGAGTTTCATCTGAAGCGTTGGATCCGTGACTAAGTCTCGGAGATATTGCGAGAATTTCGCAACTTTTGGGCAACAGATTCGACCACCAAAAGGCTCTATTAGGTACCGGTATTGTTTCTGCAACAGAAGAGTATAGATTCTTGGGTAATTTCTGAGCGTATGCACTAAGTTCTCTTCTTGGCTTTTACTTTTGTTGTTTATATATAAATACTGACTATGAAGACAAGTATGTTGACGGGCTATGTTTGAGGCTTTCCCACTTTTTCGGGGTTTTAATGATCGTTATGAATATAAAGCTTGAGAAAGCGATCTTGAAGATTTCTTTAGTTATTTCTCCCTGACAACTGAGGAAAAATGTCGCTATGTCAGACTTAAGTTAGATGAAAAAGCTTATTATTAATGGAGAGATAACCATAGATTATGTCGATATTAGTTTATCTTACAAGGCTCTCTTCGTGCTCAGAATGCTTCACTCATTTATTCACATGAACCAGATTGCAAAGAGTCCAATATTGAGCAAGAGTCTGAGCCTGAGAGCCAACAATCACTGATCCTTTCATTGTAAAAGTTGAAACAGATTTTGTGTCTTCAATCACTGTCGAATCTGACGTTCTTGATGAGCCAGAGTCAAAAGTTATTGCTGAGCTAGTACCATTGTAAGAAGAAACTCTTTCTCGGCCCACAGAAGTGGAAGAACCTCTTGTTGAGATTTCTGTAGATTTTCCAATAGAGCCTACCATGGAGTTATTACTATCTTCGCGAACTATGAGGGTTCTATTGTCGCTAAGATTGTCTGACATATACAATCCTTTGCATATTTTTCTACAGCAGACATGTTAACATGAGATTAAGCTTCTTATGATGCAGAGTACAATCACTCCAGTCTTCAGCATAGATGACTCGCCTTGGCATGCTGCATGCATCTTCCCGAGCATTTTTTTAAATATCGGCCGATATACCGGTACATCGGCTGAGATACTGAAATTTTATCTAAAACGATAAGATAAGTGCAAAAATTTATCGGATATCATTTTAGACTGATGTGGGCCGATATATCGCCACGTGGCCGATATATTGGCCGATATCCCAGATGAAATATCTGATATATCGGCCGATATGTTACTTATTTGGATAATTATTTTTTTTTCTTGAGAGATCGTTTTATTGTAGTCTATGTTCATTGTGACATTTCAATGATGTTTTTATATGATGATTGGATAATAACTTATTTCTTTTAATAATGTCTTATATGTATTGACTATTGATGTATCAACCGATATTTAGTAGCATATCGCGATATATCACCCGGTATCCGGTATATAATTTTGCCAATCGGTATATTGCCGATATCCGATATTTAAAACATTGTCCCCAAGTTACCACTGACTACAACCGGTTTGTCACGAAAGTCAGTTCCACCTCTACCACCGTAGTTCAGACATGATACACTACTGTCGATTGCACGACCTCCACCATAACCTAATTGATGCGAGATATGGTTTAGTTCTACCCGGTCGTGCCTGCTATCTGTTACCATTGCATTCACTGGAGATGAATGCTTTAAGCAGGGGAGAATGATAGGGATCGCTTTAGTTATTATTTTGTAGTCTTTTTTAATTGTTTTATTTTATTTTGTGTTTTTTTTTAGTCCCATTTCAGTTATGATGGGAAAGTCTTCTTTGTAGGAGCCTATATAAGACTAAGAGTTGTAGTTGTTTGACTAGGCTATGATGAATTGAAATTAACCCCTTTTGTTTAGCATGATGATTTGCTATCCAAATTTGAATATTTGCATGGTGATGTGCAGAGTGCGAGAAACATCTCCTGGTGCTGAAGCCCAAATGCAATTTTTATCCTCTAAACTCTAATTTCTCTTTCCCTCTTTCTTCTCTTCCTTCCCATTCTACATCACTTACACTTTAGCTTAGTGTACAGTGTGGAGGAGTGTGGTAACCTTAAATTATAATAGAAGGATTAGCAATAATTAAAAGTAATTAATCATTAATTTTGATATAAAATTATTAATGCAAATGCAAGATTTCACCTTTAACAACTTGGGTCATTAGCAACTCTGCGTTGTAGAGGGGCCTTGAGCAAATTTGCTTTTCTTGACCCCCAAACAAATGAAAGTTAGGCCCAAGTTTTTAACCTTATAAATAGGGTTAAAAACTTGAACCAAAATGCGAGAGAGAGAGAGAGAGAGAGAGAGAGAGAGAGAGAGAGAGAGGAGGAGGAACCCATATTTTGAGGTGAACTTCCCAAATTTTCCCATTTACTTATTTTTCTGGCTTGTGTTGAGAGCGGAACAATGAAGGATGGGGAAAAGGAAGAAGAAAGAGGGAAATTATTTTCAGGTCCGGCTCCAAACACAATTTATTATGAGTCTGAAACTTTTGAAGATGAGCCCCTGGCTGTATAATTGACATCATTCTTACAAATAAAAGGTGAAGTAATGACCAAACCAAAAAGATATGCCGAACCGACCCAAACTAATAAATATAAATTTACAGAAAAGCTTCTTAGCTTTGTAGAATTTGCAAGGGGCTCATTTTGACTTGAAATTTGTATAAAACTCTCAAAAAAAAAATATTAATATCTCTAAACATGTTAGGAAGTAACATGTCGTGATTTCAAGTAAGGAGGAAACCTATATCAAGGTCGGGCAACCAACAAATTATTCTCTTGCTATTGGGCACAATATGCACATCTCGTGCTAGTAGGCAATAATTCGTAGCTTTAGCAGGACGTAGTGAGTGGATTTTTATAAAAATACATGTCTTCATATTTGGGATAAGTATGTGTTACTATGATTTGCACATTGTGACTTCATGAAAAATGTTGCTAGATAATGAATACATGGTTAGTGTGTTTTCATAAGTGAGAGATTTTTTTTTAGTTAAGATTTGAACTATATAATTCTCATTTTGTTATGTATGCTATGTAAAGAAGTGTTCATACAAGTATTCGCATAGTAACTGTTACTTATATACTGTGTTTTTTGATCCACTAGTAAGAGTTGTGGCACTCATTGAGTGCAAAGCTCAGCTTGTTATTCTCCAACTATTTTAGATACCGGCTAGATAACAGTGTTCGGGTTCGAAATAATTAGGAGACAACTTAACAGACTTAGAAGGTGCTACATCATAGAAACTCTCTTTTGTTTTGACATAGAGAAGAGTGAGAGAGTAGTATTTTGACCATATGCTAAGCCTTTTAATGAACTGTATTAAGACTTGAATATTTGTAATGGATATTTTGCACTGAACTTTTAGAATTTGGCAAGTTTATCTCTTAAAGTGATTTGTCATGTGAATGAAGTGCCACAAGGTTTGACATGTGTGCAAGATTCATGTCATCTCTGTTCCGTGGCCTATTTAAATATTTCACTACAGAAATAAGGCGCATGCACATGGCCAAAGAATCAGAATTTCTTTCGATATGGATGTAGATTGGCAATGCCGAAATGTTGTTACTGGATTCATTCTGAAATTTAAGTTGCTTGCAGAAATATTCCCTTAGCAGCTTCCAGTTATGAGTTTGATTTATAGATTGATCGTCCATTTCACAAGTAACTCGCATACTGAATGTATTACCAGGCATTTGACTTGAATGGACACAGTTGGTTATCTATCTCAAATAATTGCTAGGA
Organism: Agave tequilana; assembly: GCA_038442645.1. Classification (NCBI taxonomy): domain Eukaryota; kingdom Viridiplantae; phylum Streptophyta; class Magnoliopsida; order Asparagales; family Asparagaceae; genus Agave; species Agave tequilana. The sequence continues at coordinate 4,800 of JAVJIF010003638.1, read as the reverse complement.
AAGTTAAATTTAGCTGACAGTTCAGTTACATGATTATTTTGTTTGTTTCGTATATCATGTTTGTTTGAAGACTAACTCATGAGCAGATGCTAATCATGCAAGTAGCTTGATCAGCTGCAATAGATAAACATGACTGATGCATGAGACTTGATCAGCGACAATGGCCTGAATCCATGGATTTCTTAGTTTCCGCCCCAGTGGTCACAAACTTCAAATTTTTGGAAAGGAACTCCACGAGGAGGCTGGCTGAAAGTGGAGGCAGACGGATCTAGGGGTTCCATTTGGAAAGGTGTTGGCTTTTGCTGTGTAATGTTGGCCAACTGTTTTGCACTGGGATTCAAGAGTGATATCAATCAAATTGAACCTTGTGGTGTCAGGTTTCCCTTCTTCCATAGGGCCGGGTTTCTTCAATCAGTCATAGATCATTGAGGTTGGCTGTAGATGTGGCATAAAACACACAACAGTGGATTGCAGAGATGATGGTTGTAGTGTAGCTTCTTTATTGTTTAGGTTTGTTTACCTTGGATCACCATAGCCCTATCTTCTAAGATCTTGAGGTCCTATTATGTATTCTATGACAGCAACATTTACATTCTTATTTTGCATGCTCAAGTAATGAGGTACAGATATAACTTTGAATGTAAAGCATTTGCTTGATCTTTGCTTTGATCATTCTGTGCGATGACATATGCGATGGCTTCGCTTCTGTTGAATTGCATTCTGGTATGTTTATGTTGTGGTTGTGATTTGGACAGACTTGGCCCATGGAATGTGTTGGCACAGGTTTAAGTTTTGGCTGAAAGTTGGGTCTTCACCATTTCTGGTGGGTTTAAGGTATGCTTCAATCTTTCTAGTTAGTGGTTTTCTTGTGATTTGCTCATCAAAATTTAGCTGCTTTCAGGCCTCTTGTATGCAAGAGCTAGTGTCATATCTGTGGATTTCAATTCTGCATCTTCCCTTGCTCTCTATAAAGACTACTTGCGTGAGGCAAATAGTCACCACTCAGATGCTAGAACTTGAACAGTTCAAGTTATGAGTAGCAATAAGATGCGATAAGATGATGTATCTTTTTCTCGTTTCCTAAATTTTCAATTCACTAATATGACAGCTCGAGTTGGAATGAATCAAAGCAGACACATAATTTGGGTTTCATCTTCTTAGATATTTATCATTCTTCATATGATTATGATATTTTTGAACCAAATGATGATCTAAAATGCATCAACTTAAAAATATCAGTCATATATATCTAAATTTAAAGCTTGATGAGTCAGTGATAGGCAGTTTGTTGTGCTTTCAGTATCCAAGCTCAACGCATTTTGCGTGTGTTCAGATTCTGTATAAAGCATCGAATCCTTGCTAATTTTTTCATTTTTCCCGTAATTTGATACGAAGCCAAAATTTAGCTTCTTGTCGAGACAAGTCCGGCAGGAAGTTAGCATAGGGATTCTAGGAAAGTAGAGGGATATTTAGGTAATTGCAGGTGAAGCCTAGGAGACCTTAAGAAAGCGCACACCGCAAAAGCGTGGGAGCCCCAAAATATTCACCAGTGTGCCGTATTTTTTTTTTTTTTTTTGATCATTTCACCTTTGATGAAAAATTCAAAGTGCCCCTTTTTTTAACCTCCTTTCTCTTTCCTCTTTTCTCTCTCTCACTCCTTCTCCTTCTCTGGTGATCTCGCTCCTCTTCCGCTTCTCCGGCGCTCCCCTGCCCGTCCCTCCTTCCCCTCCCCTCCTCCCCGGCCTCTCCCCGCTTTCCCTCCTCCCCCACTCTTCGGGTCCCCCCCTGCCCCCTCTGTTCGGTCGAATTTCGGCCGAACAGAGGGTACCGGGGGAGCTGGAGAGGAGAGGAGGAGGGAAGCCGGAGAGGAGGGGGAGAGGGAGGGGGAAGAGGAGGGGAGGGGAGAGGGGCAGGCAGTTCGCAAGCGGTGGGGAAGCTGGGAAGCTGGCCAGAGGGGGGTAGGGGGGTTCACGGTGGCTCGGGGAGGCCAGGGGGTCGCCGTCGACGGAGGGAAAAGAAGAGGAGAAGAAGAAGAAGTCGTTTTGGCCATTTTCATATTTTTGTGGGGCGGGGGGTTATCAAATTTTGGGGTGCCCTAATTCATGGGGGCCTTTATCATTGTTGGGGATAGCAGTATCCGGTCCTCAAAAGTGCCAGCTTCTTGCACTTAAATAAGCTAACAATTGAATCATTAGAGATCTGTTGTACCTGTCCATCTCCGCAACCTCTACTAAGCTGCCACGTGCACTGATGAAATGGCCGATGAGATTCAGGGTGAGTATCAGTCGGTTTGGTTTGGGTTTTGCCGATTTTGACAAAACCTAATCGAACTGAACATGACCAAGAACCGAACAGAACTGACTCGGTTCGGTTCGGCCTACAGCGGGTAGATTTTCTGCTCGATCATATCTCTACAGGTCCTGATCTCGAGTGCCAATTGCACCCCTCGCCAGCGCCGTTATCACCCCATCGGCTCAGTCGAGTCATCTTAATGAATCAACACTGACTCGATCTTCTTCTCCAGCAATTCGACTTCTCCGCCTTCGTCTGCCTTCGTCCTCGTCTTCCTTTGCTGTCGTCAACTTTTGACACAACCGTCGCCGTCGTCGACTTTCGTACCATCGCCAACACAACTGCTGCCTCAATCTCATGATCTTCACCTCACCCTCAGCATTAAACCAACACCTCCACGTCTCCGCATCACCTCCGCCCGCCTCCGCTACAAAGCTACCCTAAGTCACCACCACCAAGACTTCTCTGTCGACATCCGCCGTCGACCATCGTCGCCGCCAAAGCCTCTTTCTCGTCAGAAGTGGTAACGGATCTGAGTCTGAATCAGTCGGTAGGGGTAAGAATTGGAATTTGATTTGAAAATTTGGATCTAATTTAAAGACCAATACCCAAATCGGGTTCTGAACCTGACCCGCCTCCAAGTTTTTCTGAATCCTACCCAAAGTTTCGTTTCGGGCATTGGAACCCGAAACCGAAACCCGACCCAATTGCAAAGGTTCGGGTCGGGTCGATTTTGGTTTTTGAGCAGTTTTTTCGGTTTTAACTGAGCCTTGCTCACTCCTATACGGGATTCCCCTTTCATAATTTCGAACTCAGAGGTCTAAAATTAGAGTTATTTGAAAAAATTAGGTGATTTTAAGAGTGATATAAAATATTAAGATTAAAGAAAGTTATGCCAAAATAAAGATGATTTAAAAGGAGTATATACAAAATGTACTCCAATGTAATCATTTATTGGAAAAATGTAATTTTTCCCCCACATAGCTGAGGGAATTTGTCAATTTCAACATGCAATTTATATGTATAATGATGTTGCGGGTGTCTTTCAGATAATTAGTGCACATTTTGATTTGGATATATAATTTTTTGCGCTCTAGAAAATGACACCTGAAAATTATATTATTTTGCACATGCCTCCCTGATCTTGTCCTAGGGTTGTTTGTTTGAATGAAACCTAAGGTTTCTTTTGTTTGATTGGAAAAAAATTTGAAAACAATTTGTGGGGCCTAATAAAAAAATCTGATGTGATCTCTCACCCAGTTTTGCTGCGCAGGAGGCCCGAAACCACACAGGAACTTGACAACTTATCAGGTTCGCGTAGCGACAAGGCATTGGCTCAGCAATTCAAAAGTTTCTTTGAGGACCATAAAGTGATAGAAAAAAAAAGACTCAAATGAAAATTGATATGAATATTGGTAGAGTTTTGCCCCTTGAAGAAACTGAACAAAACCCCTAAAATATAATTATAACAAAAATTTAAGGTTTTCATGACATTTCACTTTGAATATTCAAACCAATTCAGTCTTTTATCCTTTAAGTTGTAAGTTGTTAGTGAATTGATTGAAAATTTATAGAGCACGGCCGTTTCTCAGGGAACAGTGTTGTTCTTCCAATGGTAAAATGAAATCAAGCACAAGAGGATGTGCTAGATGAATATTATTAGCCAAGAAAGGGAAAGAAAAAGAGTATCTTTCTTTAATAACACTAAACAATAGAAAAAATAGATCATGTCTCTTTCAAAGATCTCATATTCAAACGGGTCGATATTGGCACAAAAACAATTAATTAAGATACCCATCAAAAAATTACAAATAGTACTTTTAATTTTTTGAACATTTTTAGCCCAAGGAGAAGTCCAAAATGCCCTTTCTTCTTGTCAATGAGGATGTTCAATCTTCTAGCCATGGCCAGCTCACTTGCGGGCCCGTTGCTTGTTAGGTTGTTTCAAATTTTTGAACATTTTTAGCCCCAGGAGAAGTCCAAAATGCCCTTTCTTCTTGTCAATGAGGCTGTTCAATCTTGTTGCCATGGCCAGCTCACTTGCGGGCCTGTTGCTTGTTAGGTTGTTTAAAAAGTGGGAGGCGCTGCAGAATCCGTTGCACAGGCAGAAATCAATGGCGATGTTGATGGATCTTTTGCAAGAAGATGATCTTCACTTTGCCCAACCTGTCAATGAGGCTGCTCTGCCTGCAACAAGATGTAATTATGAATTGGGAAGCAAGAGACTGTGAGCCAATGCTCCATTGATTTGAATCGAGCTCGGCGATCATAGGATCTCAAGCGGGAAGAACCATCGATAAGGCGGAGCTCGGAAGTTGAGATCTTGAGCAGTGTGGGGATCTCAAGCTCGAAGGCGACGAGGTCTCTGACAGCGGGAAGAAGAGGATGTTGGGGGAGGTGGGCGGACGGAAGAGGGGAGCACAGTGAAAGGGTATCGGGGGAGGTGGGGTGGGCAGGAGCGGGTGGAGAAGGGCTGCGAAGGAGATGACAGGGAACAAGAGAATGGGG